>PVIH01001805.1:0-175553 GCA_004025045.1 Sigmodon hispidus
AGGATACAGGCGCTGAGGCCCGCCGAGCCCTCCTCACCTCTGGTCAGGGTTCGAATCCGCCCCTCAGAGACCCCTGCAGTTAGTTTGCTCAGTTCACTCAGTTCGGGGTCGCGGTAGGGATCCTTGCAGATACCCTCAGCAGCAGCAGGAGCTGTGGGTGTGGCCAGGTGCAGAGTTCAGCTGCCCCTGCTCCAGAGTCACCTACCTATTTTTAAAAAATCTCAACATAGAGCGTGTGAGGCTAAGATGTCTGACATAAATAAACATATTAAGACAATTCACAAACTCATTGCTTCCATAAAAAAGATCTGCATTGATCAGAGACAAATACAAAGTTCATATTAAAACAAATTACAAAAAATTAAACAAAAAATTTAAAAAAATAAATAAAAACTTTGTTAAAAAATACAAAAAAGATGCTTCTAATAAGGACTGTCACCTTTTATCTCTTACTTACAGAACTGAGGCTGATACTCCATCTTATAGCTCTAGGTAGTCCTCACAGGTTGCTGCTGTCACATTCTGAAAAAAAATAAAGAAAGCTATATAGTGATGGACAGAAAAGATAAAGAGGAATTTGAGAGGATTTCATGGATTTTTTTATCTGGGAAGTATAGAGAGTATAGCCAGCCAATTATTCCTCTATGTTTTGATTTATCAAGTTTTTTTCTTTCTTTCTTTATTTTTTAATAAAGTCTTATTTTTTATCCATGTATCCCCTTGTTCAAACTCCCTTCCCTCTCCCACCCCTCCCAGTCACTCTCTTTTACCCATCTCCTTATCTCCTCCCCATCAAGGACAGGAGGCCCCAAGGTCCTAAGGTAGCTTAGTTCAGCATCCATTCCAGGAAGATCTGCTTTCCTCATCCCAACATCAAGACTGGGTCAGGT
The DNA here is from genome assembly GCA_004025045.1 of Sigmodon hispidus. Classification (NCBI taxonomy): domain Eukaryota; kingdom Metazoa; phylum Chordata; class Mammalia; order Rodentia; family Cricetidae; genus Sigmodon; species Sigmodon hispidus. The sequence continues at coordinate 891 of PVIH01001805.1, forward strand.
GTTCCTCTAGAGAGAATGGGTTCCCAAGGTGCTGGTCCAAGATCTTTCAGATCACAAGCTGTTCAGTGATTGTGGTTTGCAGCTTGAGTGTAATTTGCTTTTTGTTTAAAGTTCACTAATGTATGAGTACATCCCCAGCTCTTCTTTCTGGGTTTGTGATACCTCGCTCAGGAGGGTATTCTCCAAATCTGTTCATTTGTCTGCAAATTTTAGGATATCATTTTTTCTTAATGCTGAGTGGTACACCATTGTGTAGATGTACCACAGTTTGTTAATCCATTCTTCAGTTTAGTGGTGCCAAGTTGTTTCCATGTTCTTGCTATTATGAATAATGCTGCTATAACATAGTAGAAGGGGTGGGAGTGAGAAGGGAGCTTGAACAAGGATATGCATGGATAAAAAAATATGACTTTATTCATAATAAAAAAGAGCTAATGCTTTTGGAGTACGTATGTGCATCTTTAGGGTATATGCCCAATAGTGGTATTGCTCGATCCTTGGTGAGAATGATTCCCAGATTTATCTCAATTTCTGATATCTGAATTTATATTATTACTAGAACAATTAAGGTAAATTGTTTAATTATGGTATGACATGGGCATGTGCTGGAAGAGATGGTGCTGGAGAAGGAGCTGAGAGTCCAGCATCTTCACCTATGGGCAACAGGCAGGAATCTGAATATCATATTGAGCAAATATTGAGCAGTGAAACCTCAAAGCTAACCTGCATAGTGACAGACACACTTCATTTAGGCACAGCTACACCAACAAAGCCAGGCCCTTCTAATAGTATCAACTCCTATGTGATTATGGGAGCCAATTTTATTTGAACTACCACATGAGACCAATGACCATCATTAGTTATAACGTCTTACCACATTTGCATAACTTCTCATCCTTACTGTGTTACAGATGCTAGGATGAGCACATGATCCCTGGAGGGTACAAAAGAGCAAAGTAACATAACAGATATTTTTGAAAACTTACTGCTGCCCTGCCTTCCTGACATAGCATTTTCTCTTGTCCTCAGTGATTCAAACACTGACACTCACTCCAGTGTCAGCCATTTTCTATCTACTAAATCCTAAACTGCTTAAATCATATTTCATACCATGGGGAGTTAAAACCTGACAGAGGTTCCAAATGGGAAAAAGTTGGTTCCTGTTCACAGAGTTATTAAAATAGAGCTTCCCAGGAAACCTGCTCAGGTGTGGATCTTCTGCATCTGAGGATCTTCTCCTTTGTTAAGTTTCTTTTCCATCAGGGAAGATAGCATCCCATGAGAGAATACAAGTCTCAAACCCACTACATTAACATATACCCAGTTAGCTTTCTAATAAGACAACACTCAGCAAGACCCCTACCACAGTTCAGTCACTAAGAGATGATTGATCACTAAAACAATTTAGCTTTTGACCCAGTTAGGTGAAAAATTGACCATATGAAGAATAACTAATGAGCTCATCATTATGAAATCTGCAGTGGCTGATAGGTCTCAGGTGCCCACTGCTCCCTAAGGTAACAGAGGAAGCTTTACTGTGGTATGGTTACAGAAACAACTCCCTATTTTGCTTTACCTGAACAACTGTTTCATGTGCTCAGTGGAAGAGTAGGATGCTGCCTAGTGGTGATAGTGCTGGCCTTTAATCCCAGAGCTCAGAATGTAGAGGCAGATGGATTGCTGTGAGTATGAAAACAGGCTGATATACAGATCTAGTTCTAGGATAGGCAAGGCAAGGCAAAAAAAAGAAAGAAAGAAAACAAAAAAACTGTCTCTATAAAAGTAATACAAGATGAGGAAATGCTGAGATCATTTGAGTTTTTGATATCTTGAGAATGAAAGAATTCACACTCTACTCCTCTATGTCTGCCAACATATTTGAAACCTTGTTGATACTCAGGTCCATCTGCACTCAATAGTGTTTGTGGAAATTTCTCATCTTGCTGGAGCAGGATTCAATATAGCTCAGCATGAACAGTTTTGTTTTTGCATAGTTCTAGTTCCTAAATATACTTTTGGTTGAAATTTTTGAAGACGTTTATGAAAAATTTTCATGATAAACAAGGAACACACAATCATTATCCTCATGTGGTTCAGCTAAACAGAATCTTGTCTCTACTGGTCCCAATGCAACAACTATCCTTGGTGTTTACCAAGAAGGGCCTTAGATCAAAATCAGTGACTACCTTTCTGAGCCACTCCAGGGAATATCAAGGAAGGACCTCCCACACGGGCTTGTCATTCTCAGATTTAACTGAGCAGTCTCCACCCTTAACTCCAACACCATTCTTCTCAGAAATCATGGCGCACATTTCTGATGTCAAGCACTAAAAGCTTCTACCTGCTGCAAGAGGAAATGTTGACATGTCATAATTTCAGAAAGGGAGCAACAACGAATCTTTTTTTCTTTTTTTAGTCTTTATCTCTAATGCCAACTATAATGCAGTCTCTTACACTTGCCAGGCAGGGTCTCTTTCCCTAAGCTTATCTCTAAGTTTATCTGAAGACCTGTTCTTCCCTCTATTTAGTCATTCTTGATTTTGGTGTCTTTTTAATCCTGAAAAGCTTGGTGGCAAGTTAGTAAGTCATCTCTCTATGATTACATCTATTGTAAAGTTCCCTTTACTCCTTATAATAATTATAATTAGGACTGAACATGGACTTCGACACACCAAGGAGCTAATGCCATCTTATCATTTTATACATTCACCCTGTGTCCATATGTCCCTCAACAATAGCCCAGAAATCTCCTTCTATCATATTACTTAGGGCAAAAAAATCTGCATTCATAGAACTTCTACACCATCCAAAAGCCTGCATTGTCACCACATAGAGGGTTTTCTCAGCACCCCAGAGAGAGCAGAGAAATTGGCAGGTCTCAATTATTGCTTTCAGTATATTTTTGTGTCTGCCAGTGAAGTTTTCTTTGAATAGTGGGGGGAAGAGCATCATTGGCAGAACAAGCAGAGATGGCCAAGTCCTTTTCACTAGACAGGCTTTATACTATAAACTGTAGAAATGTGGGTGTGGCCTGGAAGAATATTCTGAAGATTCTACCACAGAAGAGACCTGCTAAAAGATTCAGGAGATGTATTTTTTTAGCTTTCTCTAGGAAATCTGCAAGTCTTACCCATCACATAGACTATCTAAGGACTATAGTTTCTGCTCTAGCATAGTTTCAACTCCATGTATTCTACTGTTGTATCTGGTTATCTCAAAATCCTTTTACTTCCAGCAAATAGAGCATCTCATAAGGACTCATGGAGTCACAAATTAACCACTGTTCAGCTCAATGCCAATATCTGTTCTTTGGAACCTCATTCCTATTGGTAAAAAGTAGTATGGTCAGTTTCTCTTTAAGGAAAATAGATACTGATTACCTTTCAATTACATCAAGAAAATGCAGTCCAGTGTCACATATCCACCATACTCATGATCTTCCTTCCATCAATGGAGCATGTCAGGGAAAGAATGAAGAGGTCTGTGAAATGCCTGACAGTACAGTTTACATTTAAAGAGTTTAGAGGCTTGTTTGTGGGCACTGTGATTATTATACTAATTTAGGTATTGAGGTAGAAGTTCTGCATACACTATTAGTCACCTATAGCCAGACTGAAACATGACACCAAACCAAGATTAATAACTATTCCCAAAACAGCTCTAAAACCATCCTACTGAATGAGCATATTCAAAAACAGTGAGTGTGGGATGGAGAAATTAGTGGATGGAGACTACAAAAGAAGAGGACTTTTAATGTTTTTATGGGTCTAGGGAAAGAAAAACATCATCAAAACTTCTAGTTTTATTTGCTTGTTAACATATAGTTTTTACTACAGTGAATGGCAGAGTGCAAATAACTATACATCTTGAATGGACTCATTATGTTGACCAAGCTAACCCCTCCTTATCATGCTTTTTCCTATCATTGGGACTGATAAAATTCTGTTAGAACAATGATGCTTGCTTTTAAAACACTTCATATCTGCCTGGCCTGTTGTCAGGAGCTGATAGTTTCACACTCTAGGGAAAGTGTCCGGAGGAATCCAGGGCAATGATTTATGCAGTGTGCTTCATGTTAGTCTAGGTTAGGATATCTTACATAGAATGAGAGAAGAATGGCTTGATTAATGGGGTTTGGTGTAGGGTCCTAGCTGAATACACAAATTTTCTGGGACTGAGACACATTCTCACCTCATCTCTCTGTTTTTGTTTAATTTTGTGTAAACACACAATCTCTTCATGCAGGTATATCTAGCTTGGATCTATATTCTACTGTGCTTAGAACCTTAATTCTAGCTTCCAGGTATGGCTTTATGTGTGCTACCAAAATCTTTTTTTTTTTAACTCATATTCTATCTCAACTTAAATAGGCAATGGTGAAGCAAGCCCCTTCCTGAAGTTTTGTACTCAGATCATCTGGGACATGTTGCTTGTAATTAAAGTGCTATTAGCTAATCTGGAAAATATTTGTAAACTACAGCTAAAAGGGAATTACAATTTAAAAATCTAAAAAAATTTTGTCTATGAAACTTTATTGAAGAGATTAAGAGAAGATTAAACTACAGAGCAGATTCTAACTTGATTTTCAAAAATGAACCTATGAATCTCTATAGAATCAGGAAGATATTGGTAATAAGAATAGCGGAGCCTATTTTAGACCCTGATTCAAAAATACTCAAAGAAAGCCCAGTGTGTTTGCTCACATGTTAAGCCAAACCCTCTGAATCAAGGAAAATGTCTTCAACACTGTCTTGGTTCATTTTCTTTCCTGTATGGAGATCAAATTGTTACGGATGCAACCTATGTATATCCCAGGCCAGTGACTCCATGAAGGCACCACAGATCATTTTACATTTTTTAATTTGAGACATAAACTCTCATATAAATAAACTGAACTTGATCTCTGAAGTCCAGAGAAGCATTGACTTTATCTCTTCTTGCTCATCCTCCTGAGTTACGGCCACTTAGTGAAATACCAGAAGTGGTAGGCTTTCAGACCTTAGCACAGTTGAGAATAATATGGACTACAGTTCAGGACATAAACTTAGCCTGTCCATATCACAGCACACAAGCATACATGAAGTCCTAATTTTCACCACCATCTCAGTTCATCATCATTCCTGGAAGGAGATCTATTCAACCAGAACAAGCCCTATTTAGAAACTCTTCCTCTAAAGCAGAAGGGTTGCTGAAACCCAGCTGTACTTTCCACTGATTCCATAAAAGACAAAACAGATACAACCACAAAAATTAATTAGTTAATTAATTAATTAATAATAAATAGACAAATTTTTACTGCTCTGGGGGTGACATAAGGAGTGGGTTTTATCTTCACCACAGTATCAGTTCATTCTCTTTTCTGAAAAAAGATCTCACCCTGATCAGCCACACTTGATTCCCCAGACAGGGATTCTTAGGGTTCCTCCTCCCTGTTCTAGTAAATCAAAGAAAAAGAGATTGAAATGACCCAAGTGAATAATGCTCACTCTTCTGTCTATTTTGGCTTTCTAGAATTTGGTTTCACTTCTGTTAATTTTTCTTCCTATACTGGTGTCTTCTATAGCCTGGTGAGCCTTGAACTCTAGATCTGCCTGCCTCAGCCTCCACTGCAGTGTTTCTCTCTGAACCCCAACTATATCTGTGAGCAAAAAGAGACAAGGGAAGGAGAGGAGAAAAATGTCAAGGGCAAAAGTGGGATGACACATGCCTGTCAGCCTATCACTCTGCAGGCTCCATCAGGAAAAGGCTGTTCCACATCGAGCTGGGTTAGAGTTCTTTATGTCTCAAAGAAACCCAATAGAAGAGACAGAGAAAAGCAGGATAGAATGATGAAATTCCCTACAATACTCTGTGACAAATGCCACCTCATTGCTAACAACCTCAACCAAACAAAATTAACAGTGACTTTTTTGTTTGTGTTCCATGACAGCCAGGGCTACACAGAGAAATCCTTTTTTTTAAATTAAAGATTTAATTTTTATTTTTTATTAACTGTACATGGGAGAATATTGTGTACCTTAGTAATGGTGCCTATGGAGGCCTGAAGAAGGGTCAGATCTCCTGAAACCAGAGTTGTGGGAGGTTGTAAGCTGGCTAACATGGGTGCTGGGAACCAAAATTTGGTCCTCTAGAAGAACAGCAAGCACTTATAACTGAACCATAACTTTAGCACAACTTCTAGGGTATTTATGAGAGAGAGAGAGAGAGAGAGAGAGAGAGAGAGAGAGAGAGAGAGAGAGAGAGAGAGAGAGATTAAAAAACAGTAAATATATGGGAAGGTTACATGTAAATTATACAAATGTTTTAATGACACTTATAATACTCATTGACATTATTGTTAATAAATAGCCTTGTTTCCCCAAATCTACAACTAGTGAAATATATATTACATGATATATATTAGCTTTACATATATAATTAATACTAGAAAGAATAGAGTTAGTATACAATCCAATTTTATGGGATTTATAAGGGAGAACAAAGCTAAAAAAAAAAGCAGATTTGCCTGGAGTGGATGCTGATCTAAGCCACCTTGGGACAGTGGGACAGCCTGCCCTTCCTGGGGAGGAGATAAGGAGATGGGGAGAAGAGACAGTGACTGGGAGGGGCAGGAGGAGGAAGGGAGTTTGACCAAGGGAATACATGGATTAAAAATGAGACTTTATTCATAACTTTTAAAAAAGAAATAACAACAAATAATGCTAAAGATTTGGAAAAAAGACCCTATAACATTGTTGGTGGGAATGTAAATTAAATGAGCCAGTATGGAAACTTTTCTAAAAATTAGAAATGGATCTACCATGTGAGCATATCATTTCCAGGACTCCATTCCCAAAGTACTCCGGGAGAACATTTAACAGAGATCCTTGAACATTAATGTTTGTTGCAGTATTATTCACAATGGCTAAGTTCTGAAACCAATATAGTGAGCAGTATCATATAAATAGATTTAAATAATGTTATTCCTAGATGAATTTTTCTGGCCATGAAGATGAATTAAATTGGTCACATGCAAGAAAATGGATTCAATTGGAGACAATCATGTTAAGTGAATTAAGTCAGTCTCCAAATGACAAATGTCATGGTTTTTCATGTGTGTGCCCTAGATTTAATAGACACATAAAATCATGTGTGTATATATGGCATCACTGTAGAATTCAAACTGCCTAGAAGAAGAAAAGGAACTAAGGAAAATGGGTGGAGCAACAATAAAAAAAAAGAAAAGAAAGTAAATGGTGAAAACACAGGGTTGGGAGGGGATTTCTCAACATGTAAGATATGCTTATATGAAAACTTTAGTATTTTAAAAATAAGTTTTTAATCCATCTCTTCCTGGCAGTTGAAAGGACAAGTCCTTGGAAGGCAATCACATAGTTTGGTCAAGGCATGTCAGGGACCAAGACCCTGGCTTGAGCCTCTAGGCCTCTAGCTAAAGGCTCCCGTGGGAACTGACTGAGAAACCAACCACTGAGCCAGCACAATGTTCTCCCAAGTAGAATAGACATTCTCCCAAGTAAAATAGATGTTCTCCTAGGTAGAATAGATGTTTTTCCCAAAGTAAAGTAACTCTAAAGAATAGAATAACAGGAACATTCTGTGGCTAGGTTACGTAGCAGTCCTCCCTTAAAGGTAGCTCTAAAGAATAGCAAGAATATTCTATGGTTAGGTTACCTAGCAACTCTCCCCTGAAGTAAGACCAGTCACCTTTTTACCCTGCCAATATCCTGCTCCCCTGGCCAGCATCCTACAGGTGTTTGAAGATTGCCCCCTCCCCATATTCTGCTATATAAGCATGCTTAGAATCACAATAAATTGCAGCTTGATCAGAATCCCATTTGACCTGCTGCCTTCCTTTGCGTCTCCCTTCCCTTCATTCTCTCTTATAGGTGGTCTCCCGTGTAGAAGTCCCTCAGGTCGAGGCAAAGGCACATTTAGCAGAGGATGTAAGCTATACATTGGCTGACTCAGGGCTTCATCACCTATGTAAATGCAGGAATATTATTACTCTTTGCCATGCACTTGTCCCAGACAGATCTAATGCTGAAGAACTTCCTGCCAGGGATCTCCTTCTTCACAGAAAACTAACTTGGAGTTGGGAAGATGAACACATTGTAATCATTTTCCTTCTAAGCAAGAGACCTGCATTTTAGAACTTCTGTTAGAATTACCCAATATACCCACTTTTCCACTAAAAGAATGCATTGTTTTGGTTTTTTTTTAAAATTCACCTTATCATGACTCAACAAGGAAATAACCATAATTCTATTTTTATAGATACTAAAATTATCTTACTTGGATCATTAATAATTAGTAAAACTTCTTTGTCCCAAGGACATTATAATCAACTTGGGCTGAAGATGAGTGACCAACACAAGCTTAAATGTGGGCTCTACCCATCACATATATAAAATAGTACTTGTAACAAAATGTTTTAGTTGTTTCAGAGAAATCCTTTCCTGACAAATCAAAAATTATTGAATACATGGAAAAGAAAAGAAAAGAAAAACACACTATTAAGATGACTTTTCAGGTTAAAGTTCCTGCTGCAAAGCATGATGCCCTCAGATTGATTCCCACAACCAATATTATGGAAGAAGAGAGTACATCCTCAAAATTTTAATGCAATTTTGAGAGTTCTATGCCAAGAAGCCTTTTCTGCCTCCTTGCCGCACCCTCTCCCCTCATTCCTTCCTTCCTTTCATTCCTAGGGAATCTTTTTCCAGGGCAGTGTCAAACTTACTATACAGATGAGGATGACCTTGAACTCCTGATACTACCAGCCTTCTGGCTCCTGAGGTGACAGTCATGTACATATACCAGGCAGAAGTCAAGTGTTGCCTCTATGCTCTTCTGATGTTGGGAAAAAAAAAACTTTACAAGTTATTACAGTTAATTGCGAAGGAAACATATGACCCTGTGCAGATTAACAAGAGGTCAAAGGAAAGCTGCTAGGAGCCTTTTCTAGTGGGTTCCAGACATGCAACTCAGGTCTTCTGACATAGAACAAGGACCTTCACCTGCTGAGCTGAGCTATCTTGAGGTCACAGGGTAAGGAAATTCTAAAAGGTCATTTGATGCACTGAGGATTCTCCTGATTTTGTCTAGAGAGACACCATTGTTTCAGCTTGTGATGTGTTATTGTTGGCATGGTTTTGCTCTCTATACCAGGCTGGCTTGGTACTCACAAACATCCTCCTGCCTCTGTCTCTGGATTGCTAAGATTAAGAATCTGAGTTGCGTATAAGGATACACTGAAGTTTTTAACAAAGCATTTTTATTTGTTTGACTTTCATTTTATAATGCTTTGCTATTCATTTTTTCTTTCAATGTCCTTTCTTTTTTCTCTCTATTATTATGTTTTGAGAGAAAGTGTCTCTCTTACTCATGATTCTAAGCTCCTTGGTCAAGCCATCACCTGGTCTCAGGTACTTGATAGCTAAGACTAAAGATTCTTGAAGAGCACAACACTTTCACATCTGGAACATATTCATGGTTTTTTGTTGGTTAATTTTTTTCTTCTGCTTTTTGACTTAGCTCTTACACTCATTTTGACTCCAAATATAGCTTTGTATTTATTTAACCTAGAGACCTTCATTTAGTCTTTTGATTTTATTAAGCCTGTCTAGAAAGCTGTGTGACCATACTGTTCTGGGCCCCACATTGCTTTGTGATCAAACTGATCTGGGCTCCACAACCCTGTCTCAAAAAACAAGCAAACAAGGTCACAGAGACCTATTTGCTTCTGCATTCTCAGGGGTGAGACTAAACTTATAGTCTAGGTTCAATTATTGTGACCCTTCAAATGTTTCACTGGTTTTTTAAATTTATAATAAGTCTTTTTTCATGTATCCACCTGCTTGCCCTTCCCTCCTCCTAATCACCCTGGTGCTCCTTCAGTCTTCCTCCAACCTATTCCACCACCCCTCCTCCAAAATGGCAAGAAGTCTTAGGTGGGTCACCTCAGCCTGGCATATTCTTGGAGGTAGGTCTAGTTCTCTCATCCCAATATCAGGAATGGGTTAGGTGCTTCTCTGCAGGGAATGAGCTCAAAGGTGCCAGCCCATGCACAAGAACACAATCTGATCTCACCCTATGGGACTCCACATACTGTCCAAGCAAATTGACAGTTGCTTACATTGAAGGGACTAGCTCCTTTTCTAGATGGTTTCCCAGAGACTGTTCTTGATTCAGTGAGCTCCCTAGAGCTCTAGGCAGCCAGCTCTGTGAGACTGCTCCTCATTATTCCTATCCTCTTGCTCATAAAGCCTATCCTCTCCCCAGCTAGACCTGGAGCTTGGCCTGGTTCTAAGCTCTGAGTCTCTGCCTCTCCCTCCATTCATTGTTGGATATAGGACCTGTGATGACACAGGGTGATTGTTCATTTGATTCTAGGGAAAGTCCTATTTAGGCACCCCCACCACTATTGGTAGGAGACCTAGCCAGGGACATCCTGTGAGTTCTTGTATGTTTCCCTAGCACCCAGGTCTCTTTATAACCCCACATTGGTTTTTTTTCTATCAAGATATCCATCTCTTTTCTCCCCATCTTTGTTGCTCCGCTCATTCAACCATCTCTGATGATTTGTTCCTGCCTGTCCCTGGTTGCTATCCCTTATGATCTCAATTTGCTAAAAAGATTTCTATTTTTTCTTCCTACAGGGATTCCTGGACAGCTTTTTGAAGTTTCTTCAGATTCAAAGCTGTTCAGGGGTTGTGGTTTGCAGTTTGGCTATTCTTTGCTGTTTTGTATAAAATCCACTATGAATGAGTACATGCCATACCTATCTTTCTGGGCTTGTGATATCTTGCTCAGGAGGATATTCTGCAAATCCATCGATTTGCCTGCAAAATTTAGGATGCCATTCTTTTTTAATGCTGAGTAGTAATTCACTGTGTAAATGTAACCCTAACCCTAACCCTGACATTGATCATAGTAATTCTTATTTATTTATTTATTATTTAGTGTTTTTACATCAAGCACCCCATCAAACTCAGATATCAGACCTCTCAGGATCATGCCCACTCTTATGATTTCCCATTTACAAAACCGCCCATTCATGCTGCTCATTTACTTACTGGAGTATAATTAAACTCCCTGTGGCCAGATCCTTAAAGAAAACAAATCTTTCCTCACCCACACCTCTGCCAGAGGCCATCAATGCAGAAGTGAGGCATTGTGTCATTTAGCTATGTTCTGATCTTGAGTTCTTGTGTACAATGACAACTCTTTCTATTTATTTTTTTTAAAGTCCACTAATGAGCGAGTACATCCCCTGCTTCTCTTTCTGGGATTGTGATACCTCACTCAGGAGGATATTTTCCATATCCATCCATTTACCTGCAAATTTTGGAATATCATTTTTTCTTACTGTGGAGTAGTACTTTATTGTGTAGATGTACCACAGCTTGTTAATTCATTCCTCAGTTAAGGGGGCATCTAGGTTGTTTCCAGGTTCTTGCTATTATAAACAATGCTGCTGTGAGCAAAGTTGGGGCGTGAATGTATGTCTTTAGGGTATATGCCTAAGAGTAGTATTGTTGAATCCTTGGGGAGATTTATTCCCAGTTTTCTGAGAAATCACCACACTGCATTCCAAAGTGGCTGAAAAGTTTACATTCCCACCAACAATGGTGGAGTGTTCCCTTTGCTCCACATCTTCTACAGCATAGGCTGTCATCTGTGTTTTTAATCTTAGTCATTCTGACAGGTGTAAGGTGGTATCTCAAATTTGTTTTAATTTATATTTCTCTGATGGCTAAAGATGTTGAGCACTTTTCATGTGCCTTTCAGCCATTTTTAATTCTTCTGCTGAGAATTCCTTTTTTAGTTCTGTACCCCATTTTTTAACTGGGTTATTAAGGGTTTTGGACTCTAGTTTCTTGAGTTCTCTATATATTTTAGGGATTAATCCTCTGTCACTTGTATAGCTGGTAAAAATCTTTTCCCATTCTGTGGGCTGTCATTTTGTCTTATTAACTGTATTCTTGGCCTTATAGAAGCTTCTCAGTTTCAGGAAGTCCCACTTATTGATTGTTGTTCTTAGTGTCTGTGCTACTGGGGTTATATTTAGGAAGTGGTAACCAGTGCCAATGCATTGGGGGATATTTCCCACTATCTTTTCTACCAAGTTCAGTGTAGCTGGGTGTATGTTGAGGTCTTTGATATAGCTGGATTTAAGTTTTGTGCTGAGTGATACATAATAATCTATTTGCATTCTTCTATATATTACCATCCAGTTATACCAACACCATTTGTTGAAGATACTACCTTTTTTCCATTGGATATTTTTGTTTGTCAAAAATTAGTTGTTCATAGGTGTGTGTGTTAAGGTCAAGGTCTTTTATTTGATTCATTGATCCAGAAATCTCTATTATGACAGTGTAGGCTGCTTTTTGTGGTAATAGGTTACATATTAAATAAAACCTAGAATATCAGTAGATCAACCCATAGTCAAACTAGACAGAGGTAGCACACTCAATAAGTCCCATCACTTGGGCAATGGTTCTGGATCTCCAGGAGTTCCAGTGATACAGAAGATCTTTGGGAGTATAAGGTCAAACAGTTTGACTCAGTGGCACATACCTTTTATCCTAGCATAGGGAAAGCCAGAAGTGGTGACCTACACCTTTAATCTCATTAACTCCAGAGATCGATTCTTCTGTGTTTCTGTGTGTTCAAGGATGACTACAAATAGAGTAGCTCATGCATTTAATCCTAATCTGAATGGGACACAGCTGGGCAAATGTGGTATTTAAGGCAGATTTATGAAAAGCAGGCATTAGAAGAGACCATGATCAAGGCTAAGAAAGCTAAAAGGTAGTTGGGTGAGATTTGAATGTGGTGTTTCTCTCTGATATTTCAACCTTTCCTCATATTTAGCTCTGAGTTTTATTACAACCATAATTTATCCTACAGTTTTTATTATTGTATCTCTATAGTATAGCTTAAAGTCAGGGATGGTGATGCCCCCTTAAGTTCTTTTATTGAGCAGTATTATTTTTGGAAATCCTGGATTTCCTGTTATTCCATATGAAGTTGAATATTGTATTGGGATTTTGATGGGGATTGCATTGAATCTATAGATTGCTTTTGGTAAAATTACCATTGTTACTTTGTTGGTCCTACTTATCCAGAAGCATGGGGATCTATTATGGTAAAAATTTGTTGTGAGATATGTTTTAAATGAGGTTTATTTTGTGAGGATTATTTATAAAATAGGGAAGGTTTTAGGAGAAAGTTAAGTTGTTGTGTTTTTTGTTGTTGGTTTGGAATTTTTTTTGTGTGAACTGGAAGGGTTTTTTTTTTTGAGAGCTTTGTATGAGAGATTTGAGAGACTTTTGTGTCTGTGTCTTGTTTTTTTTTTTTAGGTGTTGTTTTTTTTAGGTGTTGCCGCCATGCATACCAAGTTACAAACTCCAGACACAAACCTCCCATACCCAAAATGGGGTCGAGAAAAACTTACTACAACAGAGATCTTTCCATTTATTGATATCTTCTTCAAGGTTCTTCTTTAGTGATTTAAAGTTTTTGTTAACTAGGTCTGCTACTTCAATGTTAGATTAAGGCAAGATATTTAATGCTATTTATAGCAATTATAAAGGGTTAGGTTTCACCAATTTTGCAGCCCTTTATCACTTGTGCATAGAATAGCTACTGATTTTTTGAGTTAATCTTGTAATTTACTATATTACTGAAGGTGTTTATCAGCTGTACAACTTCCCTGGTAGAGTTTTGTTGGTCACTCATGTATACTATCGTATCATCTGCAAATAGAGATAGTTTAATTTCTTTGTTTCCAATTTGTATCCTCTTAATCTTCTTTTGTTCTTTTACTGCTTTAGCTAAAACTTTGAGAAATATATTTAATAAATAAAGGGAGAAAAGACAGCCTTGTCTTGTTCTTGTTTTTAGTGTGATTGCTTTGAGTTTTTCTCCATTTAGTTTGATGTTGTCTGTTGGCTTGGTATATATCACCTTTATTATTTAGGTATTTTTCCTGTGTTCATATAGGTTCATAGCAGCATTATTCATAATAGCAACAACCCAGAAACAACCTAGATGCCCCTCAACTGAACAATAATGAAGGTGTTGCTAAACAGGAATTTCCCTATACTCAAATGAATAATCACCCTAAGTGCCATCACAGAACTTACATTCAACAATTAATAGAAGTAGAAGAAAGGATACATGGCGGAGCACTGGGCTGAGTCCCTGATCCAGCTGATAGCAGGGGAGGAGACTCTATATGAGCAAGGGGATATGAACTTTGAAGAAAATTCTCACAGTGACAGCTGCTTGGAGCTCTAGGGAGCTCAATGAATCAAGTAAGCCACTTGGGAACCATCAGTAAAAGGAACTATGCCCTGTAAGTATAGACAACTATCCACTGACATGGGCAGTATATAGAACATCAATGAGGAGGGTTCAGACTGTGTTTCAGGGCATGGACTGGCACTTTGGAGCCCATTACTTCCAGAGGAACACCTAACCCAGTTTTGAGACTAGGATTAGGAAATTGGACTTGCGTCAAGTGGATGCTGAGCTAATCCACCTTGGAACTTCTTGCACTTTCTGGGGAAGGGATGAGGGAATGTGTATGAGGAAGGCTGAAGGCTGACTAGGAGGGATCAGAATGGGGAGGGGAGTTGATATAAGGGGATACATGGATTAAAACAAACTTTATTCTAGAATAAAAAAGTTATAAAAACCAAATATATATTTTGACTAAATAGGTAGTTTTCAAACACTTCAAAGAAGGAACAGAATAGGGTATTTAAAATATTTTAAGAAATTAGACTTTTTTGGACAGTGAGACAGATCTATTCCTGGCAGAGAGATTTGCAGTTGGGAGGATCCTGGAGACAGGCCTAGGGAGTTGACTGGGTGAGAAGTGGACCACAAGGATCTTAACAAACTTCACACTGGGTTTTCTAGATAAAATGCAGATGTTGATTTTTATCTCCATGACGAGATACCCCAAGCATGAATTAAATTCCTGGTATGTTCTGTGAGAAGAGGGCCTCTGTTCTATGTCCTCAACAATCATTAACTGTGAAGCACACCAGAAAGTCAGTATTCCACTAGGTTGCCAGAGTCCACTGTACATTTACAGCTACCAGAACAATATTTAAAAGTTTATAATTGTCTCTCAAATGCCAAATTACAACTTAGAAATGCATAAGTTTTGTTTTCACTCTACCAGTATTTTCCAAGTCCCCTTATTGCATTATTTTCCATGTCAACCTCATTCCCATTTATGTGAATAAATTTCACACTGACTTTTCAATATAATGAATACTGTGAAGCTATGTACTCTATATCCCCTTAATATGAGATCTGTACTTAAGATACAATGGCTTGCACAGCTTTAAGTGTGACATGATTAGCATGAAGGGGAAGGAAATGGAATTGAAATTGTGGAAATGAGTGGGCTGTATTCTCTTATGGAGACAGAGAAGGATCCTCAAAAAGTCAGCACATTTATTATATGCAATCAAGGATGTCCACAGTATACATATGTTACCCAAACTTGACTTTCATTATCAGTACCAGAAGCAAACTTATTCTACCTGCTCACAAAGACAAAGTCTGGCCTCTCCATTATAGTAACAGAAATGAAAACAGTCCAAACAGAGTCTTGTAGAAAAACAGACACTCTTGGGCTGCCTTTGGGCCCTGAGTTTATCTAGCAGCTCCGGACATAGCTGCTGAAATTTATCTCTACGTATTCTTGTTTCATTATAGCATTCCAGAGGGGCAGGGTACAGCTCATACTTCAGATTGCTCAGCTTGAATGTGTTATATATAAGGTTCTTTAGGACACACAGAGAGATGTTATTATCATAGAAATTGACCTCGGTAAGCTGGGAGCATTGGCTCAGAGCAGGCAAGATGGCATTGAAATGGGAGTCCCCCATCTCACATTCCTCCAATTCCAGGGTTTTCAGGGTACGTGTGATTTTTTCAAAGAGAACCCCAAGAAGCTTAGGGCATAAATCAGACAGCACTGTACCACTCAGGTTCAGATATCTAAGCTCACAGATGTTCAGGTACTGGCTCAGGGAATCTATGTCTGAGTGTGAGAGCTGGCAGTCAGTGATTGACAGAGTCTGCAAGGAGGTCTTCATGTACCTAGGGAGAGATTCAGAGATTAGTTATGACAATGGTATTGAAGAATTTCTGGGAATAAAAAAAAGGCAGATGAAGCTTGTCTTGAATTTAGCCTGTCCATATAATGGATTCAGCTTCATCCTGCCGTGTCCCTAAGAGTCCTCTGAATTGTTTGTTCCCCACCACAAACAAGTCCCCCAACTCCAAACCCAGTATCACTTATTTCCCATCTACTCATCCCCATTTTAGATTCTAAACAACCTTTCACACATGAGAACTTAGAGGCTTGCTAATGCCTGTTCATACATGTCTGAGCATAGAGCTCATCTGTTATGTCTCTGCCACTTGTAGGCTCATAGCAGTCAGAACATCAAGGATCCATTGACCAGTAAAGAAAAGATATGATTTCTATGTTCTGGAGGACTTTCTCTATTCTTCCTTACCTGAGCCACTCTGCAAGGCAGCCTGTTAAAAAGTCCATATTATTTACATGGAGATTCTGGAGACAGGAGAGTTTAGAGAACAGAGAAGGCAATTTGCTTAACCATTGCTGCTCTGGAGAAGCAGTAAATCTGTCTTGATTTCCCTCTAGCACAAGAGTGTGAAGATTTCTCATCTGAGCCAGGTAAGGAAAAAGTTGTACCATGAATTCAAGCCACCACTGACTTATATGTAGTTGCAGGATACTGTTTAGATGTACTATTTTGAAGATCTCTATGGCAGTGAAGACTGGTGAATCCACAATTTGCAGCTTTCTACAGCGTAGATGAATGGAATCTTTTTGCTGTTGGGCCCAGTCCAACAAGTATGTGTCACATTTATTGAACCCGGCCTTCCTGAATTCCAGATCAGTTACTACCATGAAAGGTTTGTTCATTCCAGGTTTAGGACAAATCTCCAATGGCTGTTTCTGCCTTATGGCTTGTGGGGAGCAGTCATCTTCATGAGCTCTATTTATGATGCTCAAGAAATCATGAAGCATATGGGTCAAATCAAGCACTCTGAGTTTTGACCTGTTGGTAAAACAGAAGATAAGACAAGATACATCTTACAGTTTACTTTATGCTCATATCTCATATCATTTTCCCTTTTAAATTTTTGCTTTTCCCTTTGTCTGGGATCAAGCCCAGGGCCTCATGCTCAGTGTAAATGGATCTTTTCTAGTTAGACATCTGTATCCTGATCTCACATTCCTCCATTATATGCTCATTAGCTCCAGCTTCATTCCATTTGTGACTGTGGGCTGAAAAGGAAAATGTCTATTCCCCCATGGCTATGTCTAATTGTGTCCTCCACATTTGCCATTGTTTGCCCATATGGCTGAGACTAGGCCTAAACCTCTACCATTTTCTATGCTGATGCTGTAAGAAACCTCTGATCCACCTTTGGACAATCCTCTCTGTCCCCAGTTGTTCCTTCTCTGCACCCACACAGCCTTGCTCCACCATAGCTGGGTCCTGATTACCTGGGATGAACTTTCTCTTTAATCAGTGATTCTAGTCCTTCAAGCAGAGCTTTCAAGGTCTCCAGAGAAAGGTTTTTTGTCAGGGATCCTACACGAAGGCATGGGAATGGCCAGGCAGGCACCATGGCCTTCAGGATGTTTGTACGTCTGTCAGTTAAGGCCTCCTCAAATATCCCTGGGAGCAGCTCCATGGGCAGCTCCTCCAGAGTGGAGATGATCAAGGCCTCCTCCCTCAGCAGCCTCTGTCTTGCCAGCTGCATGAGTGTGAGTGGGTTCTGGTTACTCATTCTGAAAGGTTTTCAGGGATAATGATCTTGAGGAAGAACAGAAGAAAAGACATCATTTAGAAAACTTAGGAATCCTTTTTTCTTCCCACAATAACCTCTCTGGGCAAGATTATTACTTTGGTCATGGCTGACATCTTGTTTTTTTACATCTGATCACCATTTGATGGTTTTTGGAGGCATACTTCCCTTGTCTGTGGCGTGAAGCCTCTTAAGAGCATGCTTTTTATCCAATACCCCCATTCTATTCAAACCACAGTTCACATCAATCTATTTCCAGAAGGAGTCATCAGGAAGCCTGAAGGCTCAGCCCTTGAGGTCCCTATTTCAGGACCTCAAATAAAGCAAAGGAAACACCCAGTTTTCAATCTTCCCAGTCTCCATTCACTGGATGACCCTGCCTGGAACAACTGAGAGAATCTTTGAGATGGACATCGTTAGTTATTGACTTCAATTGTTGGTTATCCTCTGTGTTCATGTTTCAGGGAAGGAGGCAGGAGGGCTGCAAGCTTTTACTCTCTGTGCTATGGAGCTGGACAGGGTAAGAAAGAGACACTAAAACAGAGTCAGTAAAGCATCAATGGTCATTGCCATGGTCTGTAACTGTCTGTAAAGCATCTGAAAATATGGGATTCTGAAATGGAGATGATAATTTAAAGATTGCATTCAGGAATGTCGCTAGTCCATTATCATGATATGCTACTTCTAGAGTTCTAGAACACTGTACTTGGGATCTTCAAGAACTAATGGAAAACAAAAGAGCAAGAAACTTCAATCTACATGTAAAATGATGGTTCACACTTTTAATTTTAACATCGAGACAAGGGAAGTAGTCTGCAAACCACAAGATTCAAAATATCTTAATCTCTATGATGAGGCCATGTATCAACCAGAAGAGAAAAAGAACTTCTTTATTCTGGTTGGTGTTACATGATCTCAGCCCTGCAAGTCCTAAAACTCTCTCTGTAGACCAACTAGTCTCTGCCTCCCAAGTGCTATGATTAAAGGTATACATAAGCAGTCCGGTTTAAATTGTCTTAAAGATCAGCACAAACTAAGAGTTGGTAGCACACACCATTAATTTTAGTGTTCAGAGACAATTTTTATGAGTTCAAGATCTACAGAGAAACCCTGTCTCATGTCAAAAAACAAAAAAAAGAAAGAAAAAAATTATCACAGGCAATACATTTTAATGACTCCCAGATAACTACCCCCATATTAACTAGAGATCATGGTCTCCCTGATATTCACAGTGGGACTGTCTCTAAACACAGAAACCACAACCTCAAATAATCACTTTGATATAAACATAATTTGCTATCTTTCATTGTTATCCTTTAGAATCCCTGTGAATTCCAGGCCAGGGAGTTTTATGTATAAAGAATTTTTATCTAATAAAAATTAACAAAGTAAAAAAGATATAACTAATCTATATAGTGAACCCAAGTATAGATTCTGTTGGGTAAGATGGGGTGTCATGATAGAGCTAAGGTACTTACCTGATCTGATCACTTGTAACAGGTCTCTAGATTCCAGCAGGGGTAGGAAGTGACTCCAAGAAGTTCTGA
Source organism: Sigmodon hispidus (assembly GCA_004025045.1). NCBI lineage: Eukaryota > Metazoa > Chordata > Mammalia > Rodentia > Cricetidae > Sigmodon > Sigmodon hispidus. Next base: position 20,318 of record PVIH01001805.1, read on the forward strand.
GCTCCAATACTCTGAGGGTTTCTCTGATAGTTCTGGCCTTCCTTTCAGCACACCTCAAAACCAAAACAGTTCAAATAAATCCCTGAGGCTCCACCTGATAAGTTTTAAAAAACCTAGTTGATGGATTCCTGCTGCTGCTGCTAATCCAATAAGTTAATCAAGAGGAAATAATAAATGTAGGTTTGATGAACAGAGCAAAACAATCTGGGATGACCCTTGGAAAGGCAGGAAAGAGTCACCAGGCAACTTTGGTTACTGGACCTTAAGTAACCTGTAGGTGTGGTCTTGAGCAGCCCCAGGCAGTGGCTGACTTCTGGCTGGCTTCCTCCAGGGCAGATCTAAGAAGTGAGGGTAGCTCTAAGAGAGGAGCTGGCTGCTGTTTCTTTGGCTTTGTGGGGACAGGGAGGGGGAAAAGAGGGAGGGGGAAGAGAGAGAGAGAGTTTATGTGAACAAAACAGGAATCTTAAACACAAGGAAGGTATGTGTGGAAGCAGGCAGGGGATTGTGGAGGAGGGGTATGCTGGGACATGCAGTTTTGCTTAACCAGCATTGACAAGAGTTTCAGATGAGATCAGTTCAGCACACAGCCTTATGGATGTAAACTCAATAACTGCATCCAAGGCTCACATCCATAGATTAGGAGGTGGAGCCTGCTGACTTGGAAGTTTGGAGGTGTGTTAGTGGAAAATTATAGGTGTAAGATTCCAAAATATAGCTTCCAGCATTGTGGGAAAGCAAAAAAGCAAGCAGAGAGAGGGAAGTGAGAAAGGTTAATGAGTAAGAACAGAGAAAATGACAAACGTTTATGCAAATGACATAACAAAAATCATCAGTTTGTATGTCAACTTAAAATGTCAGTGGCTATTTCTCTATTTGCAATTGTTTTAAAGCTTCATTTATTTTTAGTTTAGGTATATAAGCATTTGCACACATGTATGTCATATCAATGCCTTAAAGTGTTTTAGTATCCATGAAAGCCAAGAAATCTCTAGAATTCTTCTTCCTGAAGCTAATGCACTGCCCTTTGCCACTTTTCTCACTAAGAGAGGGTCACAAATTTTTCTGTATCTCCCTATTTTGCCCTAGTTTAAAGTGAAACCCATCTAATTTCCTTTAATTTACAAGCCTAAACTACCATACTCAGCTCAAATCCAAATGTCAACATTTGTTTTTAGTTTTTGTTTTTTTGGAACTGATAGCAGGATACTGAAACCAGCAAGCGAGAGAAGCCTCCATCACTGTAGATGTCTTCAGTGACTCTTATGGGACTCTAAGATTACTAAGGACCGCTTGAAGCCCAGGGGTTGAGAGATCAAATTTCTCAAATCTCCATATTACTCCACACAGACTCTAAGGTGGTCCATGGAACTGATGGCATCAAATGCAGCATCATAAGTTGTTGTAGAAAGTTTCCCTGGGCCCATTTGGGCCTGGAGGTTTTGTATCTAGGCTGTGCCAGAGGTTTGGAACCTGGTCTGTGCAGCTTTTGTCCCCCAAAGAAATGAATCAGACACTTATATACTTTATACTGTTTGACCCATGTCTCAAGCACATTACCAGCTAGCTCTTTCATCTTAAATCAACCCATTTCTATTAATCTTCCTGCCACGTGACTCAGCCTGTGGCTCAGCCCGTACCTCTACATGTTCCTCCTTCGGGGGACAGATGGCGACTGACTAACTCCGCCCTTCTCCTCTTACCTGTCCTCTGATACTCCACCCACTTCTACGGTGCTGTGCATAGGACAAAACAGTCCTTCATTTACAGCATACAGAGAGCATTTCCACCACAATAAGTGTGTATGAGCAGAGTGGCAATTCAGCAATCTGATCCCTCATCCCTTGTAACTAGAAATGTGGTAACTTATGACACTTACAAGGAACACAGTCTAAACTTAGCCAACATCTAAGCAAAACAGTAGCCTGAGGTGACATAAAAAATATCCTTATTCCCTTAGAAATTTAAACTATTAACAGTTTCTTTTAGTAAGATACAGATTTAAAATAAAATCATAAGTTGAAATTTGGATTTGAGATGAATATGGCAAGTATAGGTTTTAGTAGGATTCAGGTAGTACTTGGAAAAACTTGGAGGCAAGTCTCTGGAGTCCCTGGAGCCTGAATGGGGTGTGGCCAGACTCCACTGAGATGCTGGGACACTCACCTTTATTTCTGTTTGTTCCTGCATTCTCAGGGAGCAGATCAAATGATACATCATGGAATATTTTATTTTCCAAGAACAGTCTTAAGGTTATTTGTTGTGTTTTTCCTCAGGAGAACTTGCCTGTCCCACTGTGCTACAAAAAGCCAGACAATCCTCACATCAACCACATTAAGCACACCACAGCAACATCTGATGGCTAATATGTGCTACTTATACCTGGTCTGGGGTAATTGCATGTAAAACATTTTTTCCCCAAAATGGCTGACAATAAGACTTCGCAAGAATTTCAAAAATTTTTACCATTATGATTGAGAATTTCTCACATGAGAATATTTTTGAGGACTTCAGTCCCTCAGTGTTGTTATTTTTTGCTTAATTATGTATTTTATATTTCAAAAAATAATGGCTTGATACCCATTTTAAATATGAGTCTATGATTAGCATGATGGATGATTAAAAGTCTAGAAATGAGAAATTGCTATCCAAAGTGTGTAATATAAAAATTACAACTAATAATTTGTCAGGCAAAGTCAATTTTTTTGGAAATTGGTTACAGCATACTTCAGATAGAAGTTCCTCCTAGACATGAATATTAAGACTGTACAAGAGAAGTACAGATTTTGTGCTAATGATGAGACTAAGAAAATTGCTAATTCCCTGAAATTTGATGTTAATGATGATAATAGGGAAATTTATGATTCTATGAAGTCATTAGAAAGATTGGCTATTTAAGAAACTCAGACCCTAAAAAGATGATAGTTTCCAAGCTTTCAGAATGGAAAGATCATGTTGCAGTACTGAAGGAGATTAAGACACTATTTACACAGAACAATTTAGGGCAGCCTCCTATAAAATATTATGGTAGTGAAGGAATTCTGCCTAAGGTAGTAAACATAAAAGGAATACCCATTTCCCCACCAGTATTATTTCCAGTTACAATTCAGAGGAAGAACACTTAGAGGGAGCTCCCAGAATTTGTGGAGTATAATTATGAGCCAATCTGCATGAGAGATATAAAGGACATTGAGGACATCATATTACTCCACAAAACTCACTCCACTTATGTAAAACAATTTCTAAATGCATGGTCAACAAAAAATAGAACAACTCCTAATGATTGGATGCAGTCAACAGCTGCCATATTGGACTATAGCCAACATTTACAGTGGAGAAATTGGCTTAGGGAAGAGGCTAGGGCCATAGAGCTTCAAGGACAGGTTAGGGGCTTTTGCATTTCTCAAGACCAAATTCTTGGTGAAGGCTCATTTGCTGATGTAAAGGTTCAGACTATTTACAATGAACATGCATTGTTCCTATGCTGTACTGCTGCATTGAACATTGAAAAAAGATTTTAGACCCAGGACAAAATGTTGAGTCATACATCAAGTTCAGACAAGGCTTAAAAGAACCTTATACTGACTTTCTTCAGAGGGTAACCAAAGCTTTACATAGAGCAGTATTAGACTGAGAAGAAAGAAAGCAATTAACATCCTCTTTGGCCTTTGACCATGCTAATCTGGAATGTAAGAGAATGCTTATGCCACTACAGATCAAGTCTGCACTCATAGAAGAATGGACTCAGTATGCAATCAATGCTGAATCTCTCCATTGTGATAAAAAGAACTGAGCAGGGCAAGCCATTGGCAATGTTAGGCTGATAAATTAAAATATTAATTGCTTTAATTGTGGTAAACCAGGCCATATCAAAGGAAATTGTATGAAAGGTATTTATGGGAATAATATTCTCTTAGGAATGGTTCAAACAGAAGGTTACTACCTTCTGGGTTAAACAAAAGATGTGGCAAATGCCGACGTTGGTCTAAAGAGTATAGATCTATAAGAGACAAACAATGCAACCCTTTACGATTGGGAAAATGCCTCTCAGATCTTCCCCCAGGAAGCCCCAAAAATCATATATCACAACCAAGGAGGGTGCAATCATATCCAGTCACAGTGGAGAAATGGCTTCTTCAAGACTAGCAGAAAATCTAATGCCTAATGTAGATAACCATACAACATTGAATAATAGAACAAATTTAAGGACAGTTCCAAGAAAAAAACATAAAACAAATATTCTGGCAGACTTCCATAAATGAACAATCACAAAAATTGAAAATACAAATAAATAAAATTTATAGCCAAGGCTTAATTGACACAGGAGCTGACATTTTGATCATAATGCCACAATTATGATGTCCAAGATGGCCTCTAAATGGGGTAGATGTTCAATTTTTAGGTATTAGAACAATATCTCAGGTGAAACAAAGTATAGGATGGCTTGAATGCGTAGGACTGGAAGGATAAAAAAGAAGGTTGAAGCTATCTATGGCTAACATAGCAGTGAATCTATGCAGCTATGACGTTCTACAACAATGAACAAACCCAGATTAAAATTCTCCAGGCTCAGATATCAACCAGAGACTCAATTATGTTTCTGAAAACAATATTTTAACATGCTATACAAAACAGTCACCATCAATTTAGGTTTTGCAAAAGCATAGTTCACTAGCTGCTGAACTGGTAAAGACAATCATAGCACTAATTTTGAAATCTTTGACAGAACCTATTTGTGTCCAGCCCCTTAACAAAGAAAAAACTGCAACTTCTAGAAGAGAGTGTAAAGGAACACTTACATACTCAGTACAATAAAAAATCAAGCAGTCCATGAAATTCTCCTGTGTTTGTTTTCAAGAAGAAAGTGGGCAATTGTGACATCTCTAAGAGCAATAAATAAGGTAATTTAACCCATGGTCTCTTTACAGTCTGGTATTTTCTTGCCTTCCCTGTTACCTAAGAGATGGTCTATAATAGTTATTGATTTGAAGAACTGTTTCTTTACCATACCTGTACAAGAACAGGACAAAGAAATATTTGCCTCCACTATGCTCACATTTAATAATTCATGTTCAGTAAAGTGGTATCAATGAATAGTTCTCTCACAAGGAATGTTGAATAGTCCAACTTATGCCAATATTTTGTACAACAGCCACTAGAATTGATATACAAACAATTTTCACAATCTATTATTTTCCAGTATATGGATGATATACTTTGTTGGCAGACCCAAAGATAGATACATTAGAAAGAATATTTGAAGAAATGAGGGAAATTTTGCCTATTTTAAGACTACAAATTGCTCCCCCAAACTACAGTTGGAGATTCTATCAATTATTTAGAACATAAAATATGTCTACAAAAAAATTAGACACCCAAAAGATATAACTCAGGAGAGATAGATTAAGAACTCTTAAGGATTTCCAAAAACTTCTAGGATTATTATATATGACCCATCATTGGTATAAAAAAACACAAACTACTTAATTTATTTAAAACCTTGGATGGTGATAACGCTTTAATATTCCCAGAAAATTTTCTGATGAAGCTAAGAGAGAGTTAGCTTTGGTAGATAAGAAATTACAAGAAGCATTCTTTAATCATGTGGATGCAGACTTGCATTCTGGTTATTTTACACTCTAAACATTTCCCTACAGGAGCTATAATGCAAAGAGAAAATATTATATTAGAATGATTTTTTGTCACATAGGCCAAGTAAAAAGTTAAAAACATATGTGGAAAAATTTCTGACTTGATTTTTAAAGGAAAATTAAGATTTCATTAGTTGACTGGAAAGAACCCAGAAGAAATTGTTGTACCTTTAACTAATGAAGAAATTGATCAATTATGGACAGACAGTGAATCTTTGCAAAAATTCTGTAGTGATATTTGGGGAGAGATTAATAACAAATATCCCCAAAGCAAAAGAATTTATTTTACAAAGGCAACTAACTGGATTCTCCCTCATGTGATATGGGATGGTTGGCACAGAATTGGGTAATCCTTAATTACTGGATGCATTTGGCAACTGTGGTGTTGGACACTAGTCAATAATTACGGTGGAGATATTGGTTTAGGGAAGAGGCTAGAGACCTGGAATTCTGAGATCAATTGGGATGTTAACATCTCCAGGGAACAAATCCTTGTGGAAGGCGAGTCTGCTGATGTGGCATTTCAGACTGCTTATGATGACCATGCCCTTTTGCTGTGCCATATTGCTGCTTTAAATGTTTGGGAAAAGATTTTAGACCCAGGACAGAAAATTGAGTCATATACCCAGGTCAAACAAGGTCTGAAGGTGTCTTATACAGACTTTTTTACAGAGGTTGATTCAGGCTGTACATAGAGTGGTGTCAGATCCAGGAGTTGGGATGCCAGATATTGCAAAAATAATTCTCAACTGCTTCTTAATATAATCTGATAATATTTATTATTCCAGAAACATTTATGTTACAAAGGCAATTCTGATGGGATGAAAAGGGGACAGAGCCACACAAGGGAATGGCAAAGGAGCTTCTTTCCTGAACATGCTGGGGCCGAGAAAGAGAGCCACCTCCACATCCCAGAGTCTCTCCCCAAATGGCCACACTCCAATGGAATTCAGTTCTTTGACATCAAAAGTGTTTACCTGGGTAAATTCTGATTTCCTGCTGCAGAATTCCCATCTGATTCACAGAAAACACATGGTTGCTCACAACAGTGTGAAACTTTAGCTACAGAGACCTGACATGAAAACCTCATACTCTTAAAACAAAATAAAAATAAAGCTTTTTTTTAAAGAAAGTAAATCATAATCAGGATTAAGAACTGCTTTTTTCTTATTTTTAAGATTTATTTTAAACTAGAAATTGGTGGTTCAATCCTTTAATCCCAGCACTCAGGAAGCAGAAGCAGGCTGATCTTTTGTGAGTTCAAGGCAAGCCTGATCTACAGAGTGAGTTCCAGGGGAGCCAGATCTGCTATACAGTGAAGCATAGTCTGAAAGAATAAACAAATATATTTTTTAGCTTTCAAAAATGTACTTGTATGTGTGTTTCTGAATGTAAAGGTGTACATATGTGTGTAGGTGCCAGCAGAGGCCAGAAGAAGAAGTAAGCTCCCTTTAGAGATGGGGTGACAAGTTGTGAGTACTCAACCTGAGTGTTGAGAACTAAACTTGAGTCCTACATAAGAGCAGTTAATGCTCTTCAGTATAAACTGATCAATCCCTGCAGCTCCAGAGTTTTCTTATTACAGGTGTGATACCATCAAACAGTAAATGCTTAAAAGATGTAGTAGTAACATGTTCACCTCATTTACCCAAGTCTCTGTCCTTAAATAAGATAATTTGGGGGTTGGTTGTGATGACCAATGCCTGTAACCTCAGCATTTGGAAACAAAAGGCAGGAGGATCAAGATTTTCAGGCCAGCTCCAGCTTCATAGGATTTGGAAAACTGTCTAAATACATGAGATCTTACTTCATAAAGAAAATAAAACAAACAATTAGGACTATTTGTGTTTCTCTCATTAGACTACTTGCCTAGCACTCAAGAATCCCTGTGTCTGATTTGCACTGTTTACACTGGGAGTGATGGTGAAAACCTAGCAGTCAGGACCCTAAAAAGGAAAATCAGAAGTTCAAGGGTCTCCTTGCCACCACAGTGTGTTTGAGATCAGTCTAGGAAATCACACACAAATGCTCACATCAGGAAATGGGAGGCTCTGGTGAGAAAGCTACATGATTAGGAACACTGGCTGTTCTTGCAGAGTACCCAGGTTCAACACCAGCACCCACGTGGTGACTCACAAACATCTCTAATTATACTCAGTTCCAGGGGTATCTGACACTGTGTTCTGGAGTCTTCTTGAATTCACACATGTGGTGCTTAGGCATACATGAATGCAAACACCTGCATATATGCGATAAAAATTATATAGTCTCAAAAGAACAAAATAAAAGATTTTTATAATACACATTTAACACAGCCATGATGCTTGTTAACTAAAGAAATGCTGCTTTTCTGTGAAAAGCAGTTTGCATCTAAACCTCCCACATTTCCTGCTCTATTTTAAATCAAAACTAATTTTTTCATTAACTGCTGCTACATATCTATATGAAACTGTGTATATATATTTATTCCTAAGTAATCTGCTTTGCTAGCATATAACTCAAATGTGTTTTTAGGACTGACCACTTTGTATTAAATAAGTAATTGGTATATCCTTGACTAGGGAAGACTAATTCTCTATTTTTAGTATTCCTTAATGCTTTGCGTAAGGTTGAGCCATTCTCATTATTTCTACAGCTACTTTGGCATGTCTATTGTTCTGGCTCAGCTCATCTTTAGGTAAACCTCTAAGTGCAGGAAATGAAAATTTGATGTTGGGAGTTACAGCCTGGTATGAGTATCAAACGGGCACAGACACTGAGACAGAGTCAATGATTCTTCAGGAGGCAGTGGGCTATGGACATGTGGGTCCTATTTGTATCATGCCTGTGGACCCTTTAGTCTAATGGTCTTCATAGCAATTCTGGGTCTCTGCTTGTTACTGAAGTACAGGAAAGGTATCTGTGAAATGAGCTAGTCCTACTATGATTGTGACATCCTATGGTGAGAGAAAACTGTCTTGAGCAACAAGACTCCAAAGGTATATACTGTGTACTCACTGCCATCTCATGGTCACACTGTTTATGTGGTCCCTTCTACCTCTAGGACAAACCCACCCTTGTGTGTCAAAGTAAATTTTGATTCTCCTTAGGTGCTTGAAGACCTCTTTGAGGTCCATGTCCATCTCTCTGTGTGTGATCTCACAATCAGACTTAGATTCCTTTGCCCAGTGGAGTTACTGTCAGCTTAAACATCTGTATTGGAGAGGGGTAAATTTAAGTGATTTGATTTTCATATATCTTAGACTTTTCTCAAAAAAAAATGTTGCAGACACTCTGAAAATTGTGGAGTTAGAAGAATATAAGATGGAGGACTCTGGCTTTTCCTGTTCTGAGCCAATGCACCTTACTCACTTGCATTAATTTCTTAGACAATGACTTCTCCACCAAAGTTCTCAAAATTCTTCTGCATTACATTGCCAATCTGAATCAGCTGAGCAAGGATCTGTACCCTGCTCCTAAAGAAGTTTATAATTGCTTTGGTTATATCAATGTAGAGGAATCTTTCTAATGTTGTAATGAATAAAAGAACACACTCATAATTGTGAGGGACCCAAGTCCATCTGCTTTGGTAGCACTGCCTGTTAGGATGGTGGTCCGTGTGATTTCTATGAACTGGAGACGACAATTTACCAGCCATAAATGCCATGTTCTTACTTCTGGGAATTGAGAAATTAGCGAAAAGAGACTGGTCTCTTATCAAGAGGTTTTATTACCTATGGTGTTAGACATTGGACAGTGTAATAAAAATAAAATTGTGTGTAGTAAGGACAGAGCACAAAACTGACATTAATGCAAACATGGAGACAATGAAATTAATTGTTTTTGGAGTCAGAAAGAGAGTTCTACATTTTCAGATGCAGCTTCTGTTCAGACAGACTCTTAGAAGTCTTTCTCTTACATATAAAGTAATAGTCATATCCCTAGAACCTTCTCAGTCATTACTCTGGTTATCAAGATTATGGTCAGGAAAGTATTTTGACTGTATAAAGTAATGGAAAGATACTGTGTTGCCTAAACTTTTCTTGGCTAATGCCTCTTGAAGATTAATGGTGTTACTGAGAGATACCTACCACCCAGCTAGTAGGTCACTTGTCTGGGTCACTTTATTTCAGGGCTCCAAATTTCTGCTGCTCACCTGCACATAAAAACATGGATAGATGGAGAAGGGTATCTATCATGTCCTAAAGGATTATTAGTCCTTATTGTGCTTATAATAAATGTTCAGTGGTAAAATCTGTCTTTGTTTTCTTAATGAGTCTCTGTACCATTCCATTATTTTTCTTATGTTAACATAGTCAGGTAGCAATACAGAATTTAGGTATATACCTTTTGCATTTTTTCAATTTTATATTTATATAAATATGATTTGTTGATGGGTAAAGAGAAGCTGGGGCAACATTAACAATCTGAATTTGATTGAGAACACTCATATAATGAAGAGAGCTGACTCCCAACATTGATATTTGGCCTCTACAAAATGGTGATATCAAGAATATTGTGTAATGCACAGGCACACACAAACTAAACATACTGCAATGCCTCCACAATTAAATGCTGTTATGAATGGATATGCCTTCCATTAAAAATAACTATGAAGCCTATATGCCAAATGTATATATAAAATATATATTTATAATAGATTCTACGTATATTCATTTATTCCTTAAAAACCTTGCATATAAACCTTATTGATGTTGTTTAAAATTGGGACCTCTTTTTTCATGAATTGGAATTACATGCTTATATATATATGCACATATAGAAATGTTCCTACATACATCTTGCTACATCTGCCTAGTGTCACTTGTTTGTATGTTTGCATAACTGCCTATTACATTCTGAACAAAAGAAATGTTAACAGAAGAGAGCTGGAAAGACAACTGAGTAATTCAGAAATACTTGTTATTTTCTGGGAACTAAGAAGGGTACCTAGTAATCATGTGGTGGCTTACCACTCTGTGCAACTCCAGTTCCGAGGGATCAGAAACCTCTTATGACTTCTACAGTGACTGCATGAACTTGATGCAAACACACACAAAATAAACAACTACTTAGAATATGTAGTCAAAAGAGGCTTAAAGAATTGAGACTTCAGTGTAAGCTCCAGAAACCAGGTCATGTGAGTTCACAAATACTTTTATCTCCAGCTGCAAGGTGTCCATATATCTGGTCTTCTTGGGCATCTTTATTTGAGTGCCATACTCAGTCACAGACAAACACATTCTGGTATGAAAATTTTAATTAAAAACATAAGTATAGAAATATCTGGACATAAGAGGCTACCAGTAGAGCAGTCTCAGATATAATCCTCTTAGAATAATGCAGTAAGAATCAAATGCATCACCTTGACCTCATGCCATGGCCTTTTGGACACTGTAGGTATAAAATTTACCTATGACCTTCAAAACTGTAGCATAAGATGAGGCTGGGAAAAGCTAAAATTTCAAGTTACAAGTCTGTAGCTTTCCCATTCAGATAAGTGGATTATTTTAGTCTTTCTACCTCTTATTCATATTGTAATTTGCTAATGGCCCCTTTAATACATATCAGCCTATTAATCAATTGCCTGTAATTAATATCTGGCTTTATCAGGCTTCCAGTGTTGGAATACTCCCCCTGACTGGCCCACTTGGACTAAGTTCTCATTCCTATGGCAGGTTGGGGTACATTTTGCTTCTTTACTTTTGAAAGAAAAGTGTGCATCCTCCCTCTTAAAGAGCCAGTAGAAAGAATATGGCTGCCCACACCATCTCTGGCCAGTCAAGACCATACCAGTTTTTACTGTTGTTCTGCTATAAATCTGCACGTGCTTTCTTGGTGGGACTCCCTTGACTCTGTGCCGAGTTTTCAGTTGTGCCAGTTTAATTCTAAACCAGCCTTGCTGGGGAATGCACCTTCAAATTCAATCATGCTCCTGCTCCTGTGCTCTAGTTGCTATTTTGCCTGAGGGACCATTAGTGTCAGCAGGTAAACCTTCTGTGTTGGGTTTTGGGCTCAGCCTTCCCCTGGCTGCTGATCACCCTGAGATTCCACCCAACACAAGCACTAAGTCTAGGCCACTCTTCTTAACACACACACATGCTAATTTGGCTTTCACTGTGACTCTTGGTCTAAGCTCCAATTTGGCAGCAGACCTATATGGAATGCACCACAGGTGCTGATTCGTCAGCTGCCATAGTAGCCTCTTGTACAACCTAGCACCACAAGGCTGCTGAGCCTCTGAAGCTCTTCCTAACCTTTCTTCAACCCTCCTTGAAAAACCTACTTGGGCTGTTTTGGGAAGAATTGTTCTTACTTTGTAAGAATGGTGGAAGCCTTTTGGTCGGTGTGACTTGCCTTGACTAGTTTGTGTGACAACTAAGATATCTGCTGGCCAACAATTACTATTATATTCAAGCTGAGGTAAAGACTAAATTTTCTCTTCAAAGTAAGTTGCCTTCTAACCAAAAATATAACCACTCAAGAATTTAGAAACTTTTTTAACGTTACAATTGAGGTAACTTTGATGATTTGTGTAATATCCCAAGCAGTTACATGCTCACAATTCTATCACTTCTTGGCTTAATCCTACAGTTTATATCTCTAAAAATTGTTTGATAACAATAATAAATAAGAATCATTAATTGAACTGACAGAGATCTTTCAGATTAAAAAAATAAATTAACTTCTGAGATACATAGCATGGAATCTGCCAATGAGAGATTGTCATGAAAAGCTAATTTTATGGAAACTAGTTATGACAAAATTTATATAAAGTTTCCCATCTTGGAATCCAATATTAAGTTTATACTGGTACCTTCTGCAAATGACAGATATCTACAATGGAGAAGTTTAAACTTGCAGATTCTAATTTTAATGATGAAAATGGAAAACAAATTAGTTCTATGGAATATTGTGGGAGTGCTTGTCTGTATGCTGTCAATAAAAGAGGTGTTTTGGTCTGTGTGCAACACTGCAGAAGTAGGTGGAGGAATCAAAAGATGTCATGGGATTCATAGATTACCCAGGGAGGCACTTGACATCAATGGAATCCTTTAAAAGATTTGTTATTCTAAAAATTCAGACATTAAAGAAATTGGTTGCTTCTAATTTTCAAAAAAACGATGATTGTTTTGCTATAACTGAGAAGAGTAATAAGGTATATCAGCCCAGAACAGTTCAGAACAAATACTATCAGTATCTTATGAAGTTAGAAATGATTTACTTCCTAAAGTCATAAATGTAAACATTCTCAGTATTTCTGGATATGATCTATTTAGTTACTATTCAGAAAAACTGAACAAGTAATAGATTTCCAGGAGGGTTTGTAAACTATAATTGAAAACTCATACATACAAAAACTATGAAAGGCATCAAGGAAGCTATCACTGCAAATCATATTCATTCCACCCATATTAAACAACTGTTAAACACTTGGTCTACAAAAGATAGTGTGACACCTAATAATTGGATGCAGCAACAAACTACTATCTTAGATTATACTCAACATTTACAATGAGGAAATTGGCTGATAGAAGAGGATAAGAGCATTGAATAACAAGGAAAGTATATAAAAACTTTAACAGTTCTCAAGATTATATTCTTGGTGAGTGTCAATTGGCTGATATAAAGATTCAGTCTACTTTGATGAACATATATCATTGCTCTGTCATATTGCCCACTTTGAATGCTGGAGAAAAGATTCTAGGATAAGAAGAGACAACTGAGCTGCATACCAGATTCAGGCAAGGCTTAAAGGAACTTTGTACGGACTTTCTATTAAGATTATCTAAGGTAATACACAGTACAGTATCTGATCCAGAAGCTAGAAAGCAACTAATTGAATTTTTGGCTTTGGTTGGGTCAAGCTAACTTAGAATATAAAAATAATAAATATGCCCTAAAGATAAGATCAGTGCCCCTAGAAAAATAAATCTAATATGCAATCAATGCTGAATCTCATAATTATGATAATGATCTTGGGTAGGACAAGCCTTTTCTAATGGCATGGAAAGAAATCGAGGTAGCAAATGTTGTAATTGTGTTAAACCAGGCCATATTAGAAGGAATTGTACAGAGGACACTTCTGGAATTAGTTTCTTCTAGGAATGAACCAACTGAGGGCCCCTACATTCTGGATTATACAGAAGATGTGACAAGAGCAAGTATTGGAGCAACATATGTAGTTCCAAAAGGGACAAACACAGTGACTATTTACCACCAGAAAATGATTTTGGGGGGCCACAACAGGCCCCCCATTCACAAGTCTCAAATTCAAACATGGTCCAATTGTTCCCACCTACTATGAAGAGAAGACCTCCCCAGGACAATTAGAAAACCCTGTGTCTAATGTAAAAAAAAAATGTTACATGGGAGGATAGAACAACATTAGTGGAGGAATTAAATGTCCAAAAAACCCATAAAAAGAATATTCTGGCAGGCTTCCATAAATTAACAAATGTCAAAATGAAAAATACAAAGATAACTGTAGTGAGGATTCAGAGTTTACCCAGACAAGTGCTTTTGACATCAAGAAGCTGAAGCCTGATAGAGCATGGCCAGAATCATTGGTTACCCAAGACCCAGAGTTACTTACTCTCTTGGTTCCTGGGTGATCTGAGAGGAGGCAAACCGTCCTCACACAGAGTCCTGTTTTCTCCTAGAAGTGCTCTTGTATTTGTAAGTTTCTCTCTCACTAATAAATATTAACTTATTGTATGGTAAATTGGATGTGATGAATTATAGCAATATCTAACATCAAACATGGGTTGATTCCCCGTGCCAGCTGGGCCACCAGATCCAGCCACTAAAGGCTAGGCTCACAATCTAGAATATAGGGGTCCAGTTGACTGCTGCTTCCACCCCAAGAGCTGCCAAGTTGTGCGTGTGTCTGGATCTGTGACTTTGGGCCTGAACCAGCCACCTGTATTGGGAGCAGTGACTATCATTGGCATTTTGAAGTGGGTTTATTTAAATCAGTTTAATCATGTGAGGATTTAATCTTTAGTAGGTAGCAGCAGTTTCAACTGGTGCCACCATCTTGGCCAGCTCACCCCCACCCTCTAGTCTGGCTACTCAGCATCCCAGCTGTGCTAGCATTGCTGGGCCAGTCTTCTGATGCTCCGTGGTGGCTCCCTGCCCAGTCCAGGGCTTGGCCACAGCACTCCACAGCCATGCACTCATCTGCCTTGAGAACATCCCTGGGCTGTGACTACATGTTGCTGCCCTCTGCCTACTTTGCTGTGTTCCTGAAAACTGGACATTGAACATGACCATGACACCTGATGATTATAAGTTGCCATTACATCTGAGTAAGTTATTTGATAATATTTTATGGTAAAATGTCTGACATTTCAGCTGTTCAGAAATTTTTTTCATTTTTTTCTTGTCAGTGATGGAAGATTATCTCCGTGATTACATATTCAGAGGCTTCCTCAACCCCATAATCCTATTGCTTTTTTGTGTGATAATATATTTCATACCTCAAATAAAATGGTCTAATACCTATTTTAAAGGTTTGAAGGCTAGAGATGGGTGAATACTCGCTAAAATGTGTAAAATGGATGAGAGTTCTAAGAAAATGCAAGAGGAATACAGAATTTACATTGATGATACAATTTAAAAAACTTGCTTTCTCCCTGGATTAGAATCTTAAGAGGACATGAGAGAAGTACAGGCTTCACACGGATGATGAAGTTAAGAAACTTGCTACATACGTAAATGAAAGAAACGGGAGAATTTTTGATGCTTTAAAGTCATTAGAAAGATTGTCCAGGACCAGACACTGGAAAAGCATATGGCTTCAAGATTTCAAGACCATGAGGATCATATAGAAATATTAGAAAAGGGTTCTGAGACAATATTTACACAGAACAATCTAGGACCTCCTCTTAAGGGATATTATGGTAGGGAAGATGTTCTACCTAAGGTAGCCACCATGAAGCGATTGCCCCCTACTCCACTGGCACTATTCTTGGTCAAAAGAGACAAAGAAAATACATGGAAAGGCTTCAGAGTGTGTGAAATATTATAAACCCATACACATGCAAGGTATGAAGGTCATTACAAAGCCATATTGTTGTAAAGGATACGTTTGTCATATGTGAAACAGTTTCTAAACTCATGACTGATGCAGAATTGAGTAATTCCTAATGACTGAATGCAGCTGACAACAGCAGTGCTGTACAATAGCCAACAATTGCAATGGAGAAATTGGTTTTGGGAAGAGGCTAGGACCTCTAGTTTGCATGTCCTTTTTTCAGGGTGTGGGGATTTTCTTTGTGGGCTTATCAATTGTCTGTGGTTACTTGGGTGTTTCTGGTTTCCTTAGGTTGGAGTTTTCCCTCTAGGGCTTTTTGCAAGGCAGGGTTTGTGGTTAGGTGTTGTTGAAATCTGGTTATTTCGTGAAATATCTTGTTTACTCCGGGTAATACTTTGAAAATCTATACTCCATAGAGAACCTAGAAAAAATGGACAGCTTTCTGTCCAGGTATCATTTACCAAAATTAAATCAAGACCAGATTAAAGACCTAAACAGACCTATAACCCTAAAGGAAATTGAAGCTGTCATTAAAAGCCACTCAAATAAAAAAAAGTCCAGGCCCAGAAGGTTTCAGTGCAGAGTTCTACCAGACATTCAAAGAAGAGCTAATACCAATACTACTCAAACTGTTCCATACAGTAGAAACTGAAGGAATCTTGCCAATTTCTTTATATGAGGCCACAGTAACCCTGATACACAAGCCACTCAAAGATGCAACAAAAAAGATAATTACAGATCAATTTCTCTCATGAACATTGGTGCAAAAATTCTCAGCAAAATTCTGACAAACCATATATAACAACATATAAAAAATATCCACCGCGATCAAGTAGGCTTCATCCCAGAAATGTAGGAATGATTAAACATACAGGAAACTGTAAATGTCATTCAGCATATAAACAAACTAAAGGAAGAAAACCACATGATCATTTCCTTAGATGCTGAAAAAGCCTCCAACAAAATCCAACATGCCTTCCTGATAAAAGTCCTGAAGAGAGTAGGAATACAGGAAAAATACCTAAATATAATAATGGTGATTTACAAAAAGCCAACAGCCAACATCAAACTGAATGGAGAAAAACTCAAAGCAATTCCACTAAAATCAGGAATTAGACAAGGCTGTCCTCTCTCCCTTATCTACTCAATGTAGTTCTCAAAGTTTTAGTTAAAGCAATAAGAGAATGAAAAGAGATTAAGAGGATACAAATTTGAAAGGAAGAGGTCAAAATATCTCTATTTGCAAATGACATGATTGTATACATAAGTGACCCACAAAATTCTACCAGGGAACTTCTACAGCTGATAAACATTTTAAGCAATGTAGCAGGATATAAGATTAACTCAAAGAAATCAGTAGCCCTTCTAAACACTAATGATAAAAGGGCTGAAAAAGAAATAATGGAAACATCACCATAATAGCTGCAAATAGTATTAAATACCTTGGAGTAACTATAACCAAAGAAGTAACAGATCTATTTTACAAAAGTTTTAAATCACCAAAGAAAGAAATTGAAGAGGATATCAGAAAATGGAAAGCTCTCCCATGTTCCTGGATAGGTAGGATCAACATAGTAAAAATGGCAGTTCGACCAAAAGCAATCTACAGATTCAATGCAATTCCCATAAAAATCCCAACACAATATTGTACAGACCTTGAAAGAACAATACTCAAATTCATTTGAAAATTAAGGATTTATTTGGAAAGCCAAGTTTATCAAAACAATTTTGCTCAACAAAAGAATCCCAGGAGGCATCACCACCCCCAAGTTTAAATTATAGTATAGAGCTACAGTAATAAAAACAACTTGCTACTGGCATAAGAACAGACTTGTGGATCAATGGAATTGAATTGAAGACCCAGATATTAATCCACATACCTATGAACACTTGATGTTTGACTAAGGAGCCAAATATATTAAATGAAAAAAAGATAGTATCTTCAGCAAATGATGTTGGCATAACTGGATGGTAGTGTGTAGAAAAATGCAAATATATCCAAATCTATCACCTTGCAGAAAACTTAAATCCAAGTGGATCAAAGACCTTAACATAAATCCAGCTATAATAAACTTGATAAAAAGTGGGAAATACCTTCCAATGCATTGGCCCTGGTGACTACTCTCTAAATATAACACCAGTAACACAGACACTAAGAACAACAATCAATAAGTGGGATCTCCTAAAACTGAGAAGCTTCTGTAAAGTCAAGGACACAGTCAATAAGACAAAATGACAGCCTACAGAATGGGAAAAGAATTTTGTCAACCCCAAAAGTGACAGAGGATTGATCTCTAAAATATATAGGGAACTCAAAAAACTAGAGCCCAAAACCCTTTAAAACTGAATTAAAAAATTGGATTCAGATCTAAGAAAGGACTTCTCAGCAAAAGAATTAAAAATGGCTGAAAGGCAATTGAAAAAGTGTTCAACATCTTTAGCTATTAGAGAAATGCACAACAAAACAACTTTGAGATACCACCTTACACCTCTCAGAATGACCAAGATTAAAAACACAGATGACAGCCTATGTTGGAGAGGATGTGGAGCAAGGGGAACACTCCTCCATTGTTGGTGGGAATTTAAACTTGTTCAACCACTTTGGAATACAGTATGGCGGTTTCTCAGAAAACTGGGAATCAATCTCCCCAAGGATCCAGCAATACCACTCTTAGGCATATACCCTATAGTTGCATATTCACACCCCAAAAGCCTTAGCTCAACTGTGTTCACAGCAGTATTATTCATAATAGCAAGAAACTGGAAACAACCTAGATGCCCCTCAACTGAGGAATGGATTAACAAGCTGTGTTACATCTACACAAATGGAGTACTACTCAGAAGTAAGAAAAAAATGATACTCAAAAATTTGCAGGCAAATGGATGGATATGAATAATATCCTTCTGAGTAAGCTATCACAATCCCAGAAAGAGAAGCAGGGGATATACTCACTCATTTGTGGACTTTAAAAAAATAAATGAGATTGTAGTCATGAGTAAAATGGTTCCTGATTGATGAGATTCACTTTTCAATTAATTGTAGTTGAACACTTAACCAGTGAAAGTGATGATGATGTTTTTCTGAGAAAAACTAGAAAACCAAGAAGAAATGTCCTGAAGTCCCCTGAGGATTAGAAAAACAGTGAAGTCAATTCGCCTACTCATGCTGTAAAAAAGTCCAGAGTTTTTAGGTCAGAATTATCATCTTAGTGATGAGAGTGAGAATTCTAGCATCCCATGTCCACAGTTCGAAGACTTCAAGGGTCATAACAGAGACACCAGAAAAGGCTCTAACGTCCAAAAGAAACAGAATTTTGTGAAGAATATAGCTCGCATGTTTCTAGATGATGAGTCAGAGGTTTCTGAAGAGGATGCAGGATGTGTCTTGACAGATGAAGATGATGAGTTGGAAAACGAGCAAGATTCGTCACTCCTGGACTTTGTAAATGACCAGACCCAGCTTTCACAGGCTGTAAACGATTCCTGAGCAAGATGAAAGCTATTTACAGGACAGCTTTTGTGTTGATGAAGAGGAGTCTTTCCAAAGCCAATCCTGTGAAGAAGAAATTTGTGTTGATTTTAATTTAACTAAAGACTCCTTTACAGATGAGAATGTAAGATATAAAACCCGATATGCAGTAAAGGTAAAACAAATGAGCAGGAAACAAAACTGTCCACAGACAAAAAAGAAACTCACTAGCATTATCTTACCAGATGATTCAGATGAGGAGGAAATCACCGTACATGACCAAGAAGGCTCTGGTGCTGACGGTATCAGTGCCGACAAGCACATGCAGCAGGGCCAGCAGGACAGTCCAGGGCCCCCTGCATCTTCAGTACAGTCCAAGGTCCTTTCTAATCCAGCAGCAAATCTGAAACACACAAAGGCACAACAGGTGGAACAGAATATCATGAATGCCATTCCTGAAATCGTGAACCGCAAGGCTCAGAGCCATGACACAGTCACATCTACGTCGTCTCCCTGTACGAGTGTTGAGTCTAGGAAGGAGTGTGGGAAATACCCAGTGGAGTTGAAGGTTGCTGATCAGGAGCCAGGCAGCACCTCAGCAGCACCCTCTTCTAATCCATTAGCACATATGGCTGAGGAACATGCGGCCCCTGGACCTCCACAGGAAGGAAAGAGAGTGTGCATTCTTGTAGACATTCGTGAAATCACTTCCGGCTTAGAAGTAATTTCTCTGCTAAGGACAGTTCATGGGTTACAAGTAGAGGTTTGTCCTCTTAATGGTTGCGATTACATCGTAAGTAGCCGCATGGTAGTAGAAAGGAAGTCTCAGTCTGAAATGTTAAATAATGGCAATAAGAACAAGTTCATCGAGCAGATCCAGCGCCTTCAGAGCATGTTCCAGAGAATATGTGTGATTGTGGAAAAAGACAGAGAAAAAGCAGGAGACACATCAAGAATGTTTAGAAAAACGAAGTGTTTTGACAGCCTGCTAACTGCCTTGGTTGGAGCTGGAATCCGAATACTTTTCCGCTCTGGACAAGAAGAAACTGCATTTTTACTGAAGGAGCTGCACTGGTGGAACAAAGGAAGAATGCCGGTATTCATGTTCCAACAGTGCTGAATCCTAGTAAATATGAGGCTCTCCAGTTCTATCTGAATATTCTCAGCATAAGTTATATAACAGCCTTAAATATGTGTCACCAGTCTTCATCTGTGAAAAAGATGGCTAACAACTCACCTGAAGAAATCTCCATGTGTGCTCAAGTAACTTATCAAAAGGCTGTGGAGATCTACAGATACATTCACTACACATTTGACATGCAAATGTTACCAAGTGATCTGAACCAGGACTGAAATCTGATGCATGATCAATGCTCAAAGTGTGATTATGAAAGAACTGTCACAACACTAAATATACTTCAATGGTCATTGTAGTTTGTGATTATCAGTTTAAGATATGTAAATATTTCAGCTCTTAAAGATCGTTATATATTGTATAGCTTTTTATTTATAAACTATATAATTTATTTTTAAAAGGAAATCTTTTGATGTCCCATAATCATTTTGACTGTTACAACTTTTTATTGAATAAATCAAGGCTGTGTGCCAAAAAATAAAATAAATTAATAAATAAATAAATAGAAAGAGTTGTCATGGTACACAAGAACTCAAGACCAGAACATAGCTAAATGACACAATGCCTCACTTCTGCATTGATGGCTTCTGGCAGAGTTGTTGGTAAGGAAAGACTTGTTTTCCTTAACAGTCTGGCCACAGGGAGTTTAATTAAACTCCAGTAAGCAAATGAGCAGCATGATGGGTGATTTTGTAAATGGGGAGATCATAAGAGTGGGAGTACTAAGAGGTCTGATATCTGAGTTTGACGGGGTACATGATTAAAAACACCAAATAATATATATATATATTATTTATAATATATAAACTTACCCTAGTTGGAGAAGCCCTTGTTAGTCAAAAGAGGGTAATGGATCCCTTAAAATGTCAATAGAGATGGTTTTACACTAGGAACAGAACCAGGGTGCTATGGAAGAATAGCAAAGGCTCTTAACTGCTGAGCCATTTACCTAGCATATAAATTCAGTTTATTTTTTTATTCTTTTAAAAATAGATTTTATTTATTAATTTTAGTTGTGCATGAATGTAAGCATGCCATGGCACACACATGAAAGTTCAAAACAGAATTTTCCAGAATTAGTGGCTTCCTTCCAGGCACAGAAGTAGTGATCTGATGGTAATACATACAGGTGGTGACTTTACATGTTGAACCATTTAAAAGACTGTCCATATTTTGTTTGTTTACTTCTTTAGATCCATGTGTTGGGTACATGATTTTGGTTTCTAGGAAACTGGAATAATGATGGAAAGAGCATGGTGGCAGATGAGCCTGTGACAAAGAGATCAGTCTGGACAGTCTCTAGAGAACATGCCTCAAAAGTAAGAAAGGGGCTGGGATGAGGCTTTGTTGCTACAGTACATGAATATGCTATTCCAAATCAAGTATGGCTCCACCAAAACTCAAAAGACCAATCAAAGAGGCTGTGATGTAGCTCAATGGTAAAAGATTTACATGGTGTGTACTTGAATTAAAAAAAAATGAAAAAAGGGTGTGACTACTCCTAGGTGCAGTGAAGAAATTTTATTGTAAGTAAAAGAAAGAGCAGAGCAGAGCCAGAGGCATCTGAAAAGATCCAATGTTGACCGTTCCTGAGCCAGGCCACAAGAGAAAATGTGGGAGGGGAAAGAAAAGAATACGAGGGAAGAAGGAAAAGAGGCCAAAGGTAAAAACAAACCAACAACAACAACAAAAAAAAAACCCTCAGCATGACCAAATATATGTATTATAAAAGAAAGACACAAATTGGAAAGGGAACTTTATTCCCTGAGCTGGAAACTTCAGGATATGATGGACATATGAACCAGGAGGATCTGTGGAACAGGTAGAGACTGAAGAATGTTAAGAGACTGGATGGCAGTTAGAATTTGATTTAATATGTAAATAGACAACTCTGTTAGCGTTTTGTGCATGGTTTGACATTGAATAGTACTGAGTTCAATTTTCAGCACCATAAACAGGTAATAAAGTATACAGTCATGCCATTCATAAAAAAGTACAGAAAAAAATGAAAAAAAAACAGAATGCAGAAGACTCCTTATGATTTTGTATGTGGAATGGTATTCTTTACTTTTTTTTTTTTTTTTAACCAAAGCAACCATAATGGTGAAACTTAAAGCAGTTGTTTTATTGAGATATAGTCTCTTGGAGCTAAGAATGGCAAGAAATTTCTCAAGTACTTGTGAATAGCTTTGAATGTCCAGCTGTTACTTTTCAAGGGCTGAGCTAACAGGTGTGCTTCACTAAGCCTGGCTCATGGAGCACTGTGGAGCCAACCAAAGCTTCCTGTATCCTAGGTAAGCACTCACCCTGATCAGCACACTTACACTTCCCAGACAAGGATTCCTGTGTTTCCTCCTCCGTTCTCCAGCACTTCAAGGAAAAAAAGGTTAAAATGATCCATGTGAGTAATGCCCACTCTTCTGTCTAGTTTGGTTTCCTAGGGTTTGATTTCACTTCCTGCTTTTCTTCTTTCTGTACTGAGTCTCATCATGTAGGCAGGCCAGCCTTGATCTTTAGGTTCTCCTGCCTCAGCCTCCAGAGCAGTGTTTTTCTCCTAACCCCGGCTGTATCTGTGAGCAAAGAGAGAGGGGGAAAGAGAGGAGGGAAGTGTCAAGGGCAAAGTGGGATGACACAGGCCTGTCAGCCCAGCACTCTGCAGGCTCCTATCAGGAGTGACCTGTTCACATCAGGCTGGGTTAGAGTTTACTATATCTCAAAGAAACCCAACAGAAGAAGAGACAAAGACAAGAAGAACAGAATGATGAAATACCCTACAACTCTCGGGGAGTTCATTCCTAGAAACCTTAGTCAACCAATGTTAACAGTGACATTTTTGTTTATAAAGTCAGCTTGGTCTACATACTGGGTTCCAGGACAGGCAGGGCTACACAGAGAAACCCTTTCTTGCCAAATCTAAATAAATAAATAAATAAATAAATAAATAACACTAATTGAGACAAGATGTCTTGTCTTAGCAGGTGAAGATTCCTGCTCTAAAGTATGATGCCTTGAGTTTAATTTCCACAACCGTATTATGGGAGAAGAGAAAACATACTTAAATTTTAATTAATTTTTTTTCCTAAGTTCTATCCCAAGAAGCCTTGTGGTAATCTACCTCTTTGCCATGCCCTATCCCTTCCCTTATTCTATCTTTTCATTCCTATGGGATATTTTCCAGGCCAGTAACATACTTACTATAACAACAAGGATGACCTTGAACTTCTGATACAACTGGTCTCTTCTCCTGGCTCCAGAATTGCCAACATGTACATACACCAGGCAGAAGTCCAACCTCCTTTTGGTCTGTAAACAATCTTCTAAAACTGAGCAATTAGAGGCATACTGGTGCATGTTCACACATGTCTGAGCATAGAGCTCATCTGCTATGTCTGTGCCACTGCTAGGTTCACAGCTAACAGAACATCAAGGAAACACTGACATGTAAAGAAAAGGATGTGTTTTTTATGCCCCGAAGAACTCTCTCCATCCTTACCTGAGCCACTCTTCAAGGCAGCTTGTTAAAAAGTAGACATCATTTACACAGACATACCAGAGACAGAAGAGTTTGGAGAACCTAGGAATCATGATTTGTTGCTGTTCTGAAACTCTAAAACTTAATGGCTTCCAAATTTTCTTTAGTACAAGAGTGTGAAGATTTTTCAACTGCTTCAGGAAATGGAAAAGCTTTACCATAAAGATAAGTGACATTTCACTCAGCTGAAACTCCAGAATACAATCTAGATTTACTATTTTGAAGATCTGTCTGGCAGTGAAGTGAGATGAATCACAAATATTCAGCTTTCTACAGCATAGATCAATGGAACATTTGTGCTGCTCAGCCCACTGCAACAAGTACGTGTCACATTCATTGAAACCAGTCATTATGATTTTAAGATCAGTTACTGTCATAAAATGTACCCTGGAATGAGGACAGATCTCCACGGGCTGCTTCTGCCTCATGGCTTGTGGTAAGCAGTCAATCACCTTCATGGGTTCCCGAGTCATTACTCCAGAAGTCATGGTGCATCCAGGTCAAATCAAACACTCTGAGTTTCTTCCTCCTATTGGTAAAACAGATAGGATTCTCCAAAGAAAGAGACAAGATACCTTTTACAGCTTACTTCTTGTCCACATCTCATATCTCATATAAGCTTTCCCTTTCAATTTTTTTCTTTTTTCCTTTGCTTAGGATCAAGCCCAGGGCCTTCTGCTCAGTGAAAATAGAGTTTTGACAGTGAGCCATCTGTAGCCCAGTCTTATTTCTCTTCATTCCATTTCATTAACCCCAGACTCATTGCACTTTTATCTATGGAACAGGCAAGGAGAGACCTATTTCTCAGTGGCTATGTCTACTTCTGTGTTCTCAAATTTCAGTATTTTCCCAGATGGCTGAGACCAAGTCCAAACCACTACATTTCTCTCTGCTGACGTTTTAAGAAGCCTCTGATCCACCTTTGGCCAAATACTTCCTGTCTCCAGTTTTTTCTCTGCATCCACATAGCCTTCTTACACCCTAGCTGGGTCTTGATTATTTGGAATAAAGCTTCTCTCTTTTCAGCACATCTAGTTCATCAAGCAGAGTGTTCAAAATATCCAGGTGGAGGTCTTTTATCAGGGCTCCTGCAGGAAGGCATGGGAATGGCCAGGCAGGCACAATGGTCCTCATGATGTTTGTATGTCTGTAAGTAAAGGCCCAATCAAATATCTCTAAGAGCAACTGTAAAGGAATTTAACCCGCCACTACGTCTATATTAAGGTAATGTT
The DNA here is from genome assembly GCA_004025045.1 of Sigmodon hispidus. Lineage (NCBI taxonomy): Eukaryota > Metazoa > Chordata > Mammalia > Rodentia > Cricetidae > Sigmodon > Sigmodon hispidus. The sequence continues at coordinate 45,352 of PVIH01001805.1, forward strand.
TATTATTCCAAAGCCACTTACAGTACAAAGGGTGGAGGGGAAAAGGTGGAAAAGCAGCGCGCAGGAGAGGTCCAAATTGAGCGGTCCTTCCTAGCCACGCCACCGGTCAAGAAAGGGGTCCTGCTTTCTCTTCCTCCGGGGCTCTTTTCCACTGACCACTCCTTGCTCAGCCCTGCTTTCTTGATGTCATCAAAGTTTACTTGGGTAGCTTCAGGTTCCCCGCTACAAGCAACCTCATGGGGAGGTCTTCCAAAGTAGAAATGATCAAGGCCTTCTCCTTCAGCAGCCTCTGACTTGCCAGCTTCATGAGTGTGAGTGGGGCTTGGTCTCCCATTCTGACATGTTTTCAGGGATAATGATCTTAATGAAGCATGAAAAAAAAAACTTCAGAAAACTTAGAAATCCTTTCCTCTTCCCACACAATAATCTCTCCAGGCAGAATCATTGTTGTGGTGTTGGTGGATATCTCGGGTTTTACATTCTGATCACCATTCGATGGTTTTAGAGCCTCACTTCCTGTCTGTTGTGAAGCCTCTTAAAAGCATGCTCTTTATCTAATACCCCATCATATTCCAACCACAGCTCAGATCTATGCATTTCCAATATGGGCTGACCAGGAAGCCTTGAAGGCCCAACCCATGTGGTCCCTTCTCCAGAACTCAAATAAAGCAAAGGAAATACTCAGTTTCCACTCTTCCCAGTCTCCATTCACTAGCTGACCCTGACTGAAACAATTGAGAGAATCTGTGAGATGGACGTCGTTAGTTATTGACTTCCATTGTTGGTTATCCTCTGTGTTCATGTTTCAGAGAAGGAGGCAGGAGGGCTGCAAGCTTTTATTCTCTGTGCTATGGGGCTGGACAGGGTAAGAAAGAGACACTAAAACAGAGTCAGTAAAGCATCAATGGTCATTGCCATGGTCTGTAACTGTGAAGTGTCTGGAAGGACAAGAATATGAATTAGACAATAACTTATATGTTACAGTCAAGGGCAATGTCATGGTTGGTTACTTCTTAAGTTTTAAAACATTCACCAGAAGTCTCCAAAAAAGCAAATGGAAAACTAAAATTAAAAAGCATAAAATTTCAAATTAAGTATAAAATGATGGTTCATATTTCTAATTTGAACACTGAGATAAGGGAGGCAGGCTTCTTCTTGTAAGATTCAAAATGTCCTAGTCTCTATACTGAGACTATATTAACCAGTAGAGAAACTGTGAGATTCAAAACATCCTAATATCTATGATGAGACTATATATTAACCAGTAGAGAGAGAGAAAAAAAACTTCTTATTTTTCTGGTTGCTTTTACAGGATCTCAGCCTGGCAGTCCTGAAATTCACTCTGTAGACCATTCTGGCTGGCCTTGAACTCAGAGGTCAGGCTTCTTCTGCTTTCCAAGAGCTAGGATTAAAGGTATACACAACCATTTCTGGTTTAAATTGGCCTAAAGATCAGCACAACCTGGGTGTTGGAGGTACATGGCTTTAATATTAGCACTTGGATACAATTCCTATGAATTCAAGCCTTGTATACAGGGTCAGTTTCCAGACTGACAGAACAACAGAGAGATTCTGTCATGTGTCAAGAAAACAAAAACAAAAAAAGAAAAAAATCTCAGCAATCAACTCATTTGATTAACTCATATGTAACTATGTCCCAGAATTTCCTGAAGTTTCTGTTCACCGTGATATTCAGAGTGCTAGTGTTTATAAACACAGAAATTGTAATGGACTGTGATCGTTATTTATCCAGCAAAATCTCTGTGAATTCCAGGCCAGGCAAAATTATGTAGGAAGTTCTTGTGTAAAAAAATAAATCTGCAAACTAAGAGTAAAATAAACGATACAGTGAAGTGAACTGAACCCAAAGCTTAACTCTGCTGGGTGAGAGGGAGTGTCTTGATAGAGGTAACTCTAGAAACAAATCTCCAGATCCCAGTCTGTAGATGAGGTGACTCCAGCTGGTTTCAGGCTCCATAACTCAGGGGAATTCTCTGATTGCTCTGACCCTTACAGACCTTTCCACATACCTCCCAGCCAAAACTGTAGTGTGACTGTATAACTGAGGCTCCACCCACTTTTCCTTTTGAGACTTTCATGTTGTCTTAGGTGGACTGCATCAGATCTACACCTAGGAAAACATTTAGACTAGAGCAATAGTTTCACGCTAATTCACTGACATAACTAATGAACATTGACTTCTTAGTTGTGGATTTATGGACTTAATTTTTGAACTTTTTGTGGTGTGGTTTCACAGTGTACCTAAAGTTAGCTAGAACTGAGTATGTTACCTAGACTGAGTTCACATCTCAGCAATGCTTCTGCCTCACTCTGCCCTGTGATATGGTGTGAGTTGCCACATCTGACTGAGTTTTATTTCTATGTAAACTAAAGAAGCAGAATCAGTGCCATCTTGGGAAACAGGCCTGAAAGAACTGGTGACTGGGAGCTAAACTGAGGCCCCAAGGAAACAATGAAATGATAGAGATAAAGAACATATATTCTGGAATCCGGCAGCAAACAAAAAACAGGATACAGGCATATAGTAATTTTTTTTTTTTTTTACAAAGACCAGATGTCCCTGTAAGATACCTCATATCCTGCCAGAACCTTTCAGTTCCCCTCCGGACATCTGGAAAGCTGTCAACAGTCACGTACACTGACCTCTTCAACAACTACCTCATCTTTAGTTTCTCTGACGAATCATGCAGTGCCAGGAAACAATCCACCACCTGAAACTCTATCCTATATAAAATTCATGTAAAAAGAACTTGGGACCTTCCTCCTCACTCTCAGCAAAAGGAGTGTTAGAAGAGCTTCCTTGCCGGAAGAGAGAATGACCTGAGGGGGTGCGAGGGGGAAGGGACCTTGAATAAGGATATACATGGATAGAAAATGTGACTTTATTCATAATTTAAGAAAAAGCAGTCTCTGGGGAAGAAACTCCAAAAGGCAGAATGTAAACTGGGTTTTAGGTATATGTTTCATTGTTTTCACAGAAAACGGAATTAAAATAAATTAATATAAATATACTAAGAGCTTCCTTTACTAATATAAAAAAGAAGAGTTTCCTGCCTTGGCTTCAATAAAGGCATCTATTGTTTTTGTGTCAGAGTCTGTTCTGTGGTAGTCTGGTTGTGGGTCTTGAGATGTGGTAATAGCATGAACAACATCATTCTGACTGTGAGTCAGCTCAGAATTTACAGGACTGTTCCTCATGATAGACCTGAAATATAAGGCTGAGTCTGTCCCTGATAAAGGACCTTTGACCTAGTCTTCATCATGAATCTCTTCTGGAGTTTTAGAGCTGTGTTGAATGCTGTGGCATGCAGAAAAAGGGGAAACATGTGCATGCATTCATCTGTGACATTAGTACTGAGGATGCAGCTTAGTAGATAAAGGTGTCTCTAGCATGCATAGACATTATTACATGATGAAAGAGGAGAGTCAAAAGTTTGAGTCTACTCTACTAAATAATGAAATCCTGTTCTAACAAACAGCAGTGAAAGCTGTGGCTCAGTGTCAGAGAACAGCTTGGACTGGAGAATCGTTCATTTTATACCATGACTCCTCAACTAATTTTCCCAATGTATCTATTCCGTTCTCTGCAGCATGGGAAGATTTTTGCAAGCAACTACCTGGCTAGATGGATGTATCACCATGCCCTACCCAATTCAACTTCTGCTAGAAAACAAATGTTAAAACTTTTTTAAAAAACTGAAAAGCTGCTCTGCAGTGGTGTGAATACCTTTAATTCAGGTACTGTGGAGACAGATGCAGGGGAATATCTGTGCGTTTAATTCCTGCCAGACCTTCAGAGCAAGTTCCAGAAAAGTCTCAAAAGCCCAAGGCTTTCAAACGGCTAACCTTAATTTATCTAGGAATCATACAGAAGTTGCCAAATGATACATATCCCTCAGACTGTATAAGAGCTTAGTGGACTACAGTACAATGTTAAACTTAAGGAGATTCAAGAAAGCAATAGTCTCATATGCCCTGTACTCACCCATTGTAAAGCATAATGTAAACTGTGTTTAATGTGTGATATAATTAATCTATAAAGACTAAATGCAGCAGTTATGGAGGATGATACCCAATTACAATGGAGGACTTGGTGGAAAGATAAGGCTAAGATTATTGAATAACACAGTATACGTAGAGGTGATAAAATATCCCAAGACCAACTTCTAGGTGAGGGAGATTATACTGATGTAGAAAGGCAATCTTTATATGATGAACACACCTAGCATTTATGCTGTATGGCAGCCTTAAATGCTTAGAATAGAATTGAAGATGTAGTAAAGAAAATTGAGTTATTTACAGAAGTAAAACAGGAACCAAATAAACCTTCAGTGTTTCTTAGAAAGACTGACTTTAGCAGTAAGTAGAATGATACCAAATCCAGAAGCTAAACAAATAATAATTAAATTTTTGGCTAGAAAATGCTAATTTATAATGAAAAATGTAACTAAGCTCATAAAGTTAAGGTTAGTAGCTTTGAAGGACTGGCTCTGGGATGCAATTAATATGGAATCTCAGATCTATGACGATGCTTGAATAGGAGAGGTCATTTCAAGAGGTTTGAAAAAAATCAAAATATAAATTATTTCAAGTATGGTAAACATGGCTACCAAAAGAAACTGTAAACAAGGCATTCCGGGCCAAAAAAAAAAATGCTAAGAATACTAATAGAACATCTCTCCCTTCTGGATAATGCAGAAGGTGTTGCACATGCAGGCACTGACTAACAAATGTAGATCAACAAGGGACAGGCAAGACAATTTTTCGTCATTGTGAAGTGCCCAGAGGGGCTTGACACAGATTCCAGTATCACATTCAGTTTAGTCATTTCCTGTTATTCTGGAAGAAACTCCTTTTCAGAGCAATTTTTTTTTTAAAAACAAGTCATGTTTATTGTAAAAAAGAAACAAAAACCCTCATAATGCTCTGGATGATAGAAAAGGTATAGGAAAGAGAACAAAATAGAATCAGGAGAAATTATGATCAAAACTGATAAAAAATATAGATTTGGAAGCTCCCCAAAATTAGTGTCCTTTCAGAAAATGATAATTTCAAATGGACTCTAATAATTTTACTAAGCTGATAAATACTACCTAAAGATCACCTTTGGAGTCCAATCTGCTCAGGACAATTTTGAGGTGCTAGATGAGATAATCCATCCTCACAGTCTACTCTAGCCTGGACTTGGGAGACTAGTCCTACACTTTTCCATTATGCAAAGACTTCACAATAAAAGATACAGCTTCCTCCCATAAGATTTGACAGTTATGCCAAATTTTCTTTTCAGAATTTCCTAGAGATGCCTTCTTCCCCAGACAGCAGAAACTAGTTCCAGCTACATGTACTTCTTTTTCTCAATTTGGATAGTAGCTTCCCTCTCCCGGTGAAGTGTGACTTTTCCTGGATGATCTCCTCAAGCTGCTGATACTCTAGATAGCTGCCTAAATTTACCCTTTTCTGAATCTTTATTGTTAGCAGATTTGGTGAGTCAATTGAGATTATTTTAAATGGGAAATTAGCTTAGGACAGAGAGAATTTTTATTTAAAATTAAAAATGGAAAAGAGCATTTGTCTCTGTTTGATAATACGCAAGACAATATAAAATGGAACAATTAAATGGGAAGATAATTAAGGTAGATGGAATTTTTATGACTGTTATAAATGTTATTGTGGGCTGGAGAGATGGCTCAGTGGTTAAGAGCACGGGCTGCTCTTTCAGAGGTCCAGAGTTTAATTTCCAGCAACCATATGGTGGCTCACAACCACCCCTAATGAGATCTGATGCCCCCTTCTGGCGTGCAAGCACATATGCAGGCAGTACATTGTATATATAATAAATTAATTAAAAATAAATAAATGTTATTTGTTTGATTATTCTTGTTAAAAAAAAGTTAGTTTATTTGAGTACCAAGTTTGTTGATATGAATGTAAAGTTGGTTAATATGAGAACCAACATATAAGTATTAGAAAACCTTATTAAGACACATCATAGTTATATTCAGATCCATACATAAGAATTTAAAGAGAACCAATGTCATCATCACCTCAAAGTGTTACAGAGAAACAGCCTAATTCTTTTAAACAACTAACTTTAATATATCCATTAACATGCAGAAAAATGCAAAATGATAGAAACTGTGCAAGAGCTGAATGGACTCCTGTGAAAATGGTAGATTTATTGAGATTTTAGGAAGCAATAGTCACATATGGCATGCACTCACCATTTGTAAAGCAGATGTTAAATTGATAGTCAACTTTTAATAGAATTTTTCCTAAAGACTAGAAAGATATGATTATAGAAGTCTTACAGGCAGAGCATCAATTACAATGGTGGGCATGGTGAAAAACTGCAGCTAAAACATGAACAATGCAGTAGGGCTAGATATATTGAAATATACCAAGACTATCTTCTTGGGGAGGAAGACTATGTCAGTGTACAAAAACAATCTTTTTATGATGATCACATCCTAGATTTATGCTGAATGTTAACCTTGAATGACTGGGATAGAATTGAAGAAGTAAGAAAAAAGTGAGTCGTTTACAAAAGTGATCCAAGAAAAAAAAAGAATATTTTACTCATTTCTTACACAGGATGTTCAGTAAATAGAATAGTACCAGACTCAAAAGCTAGTTGAATAATAATTAAATATTTGGTTTTGAAAATGTTAGCTCAAAATGTAAAAGGATTACTAGGTAACTAAAGGAAAGATCAGAACTTTTAGAGGATTGGATTTGGGATACAATTAATATGGAAGCTTATAACTATGATAATAATTGGAAAGGAGTGGTTATTTATAAAAGTTTATATAAGTATCAAAATACAAAATGATACAATTGTGAAAAATGAGGTCATTTAAAAAAGAGCCTGAAAACAAGGCATTTCTAGAAACACTGGTTTTATTAAGAACAACCCCAACAGAATGCTGTTTCCATCACGATCTTGAGCCCTTTGCTTATATAATCTCTCCTCATTCTCTTTGACTGGACTGGAAGTTCAGGACAGGATGCTGTGCATTTTTAAAGTTCCTGTCACCTAACTTTTCTTTTTTTTTCTCATTTATTCATTGTATTTAATTTTTAGAAGTGGATGGCACAGTAGCAAATTCCGTGGAATTTTAGGAGACCAAATGCAGGCAGATACTGGTTCTAAATACTATCATTGTAAGAAAAGCTGAAGATCTAAGACATTCATGATGAAGATTTTCCCTCTTTCAATAAAATAAGAATGCTTTTGCTTAAGGTCCACTAATGAGTGAGTACATCCCCTGCTCATCCTTCTGGGTTTGTGAGATCTTGCTCAGGAGGATATTCTACAAATTTATCCATTTACCTGCAAATTTTAGGATATCATCTTTTCTTACTGTTGCATATTACTCCATTGTGTAGATGTACCAGAGTTTGCTAATCCATTCCTCAGTTGAGGGACATCTAGGTTGTTTCCAGGTTCTTGCTATTACAAATAATGCTGCTATGAACATAAATTTTGGGATGTGAATGTGCACCTTTAGGGTATATACCCAATAGTGGTATTGTTGGATCCTTGGGAAGATTGATTCCCAGTTTTCTGAGGAACCACTATACTGCATTCCAGAGTGGCTGTACAAGATTACACTCCCACCAGCAATAGAGGAGTGTTCCCTTGCTCCTCACCCTCTCCAGCATAGGCTGTCATCTATGTTTTTGATCTTGATGAGGGGTATGGTGGAGAGAAGCTGGGGGCTAGTAGGAGGAGGGGAGGGAAGGGAAACTGTGGTTGGTATTTAAAATAAAAAACTTTTAAGTAAAAAAATAAAACTTTAAAAAACAGAATGCTTCTCAAAATACCATGCTTCTGAAGAGATCTGTCACATATTCTAGGCCTGTAGCCAAAAAAGGTGGATGCTTCAACTTTCCAGAAAAGCTGTGGGTGACGGTCTAGGGAGCTGACTGTTGATGTTCTCTCCTGAATCTTGGAAGCTACTTTCTTGTTTTTCTAGCTTAATTAGGCAATATATTTTTCTTCTCTAGTCTTGGATTGTTTTGAAGATATGGTAGTTAAGGTTACTACCATCTAGTATCTTTGCTAAGAGCATTTGGGTATTGGATTCATATCATTCAAGATAAACACCTTTGAAGCAATCCCTGTACATTGTCAATTACCAAAACTCTAGACATTTAAGATATACCTTATGTTTGCTAATTGTAGTTTGACCTTGTTTTTGTTTTTGCATATCACTTTCCTAAACATAACCTTATAATTATTTTATTGTATATAGTCTTATATTTACATGTAGAACTTTCTTAGACAAAGCGGGGGAATATAGTGGGATTCCAGCATTATTGAGGGAGACCTAGAGGTATTGATTTGGGGTCTCAGAACCTTGAATAACATGTGACAAGCCCCCATTGATTACTCTGTTGTAGACTGAACTTCCTTCCTATTTGTTTTTGCATTTTCAGGAAGAGGATTGGCACCATCACTTCATAGGACAGTTTCAATTTCCAAGAATTGCCTTAAGGTTCAATTTGTATTAGTGAATATTGATATAACCCCTAATAAATATTAATTCTTTATATAATCAATTGTCAGTAAATAATTCTTCAATAATGAGGTTTGTATATACTTAAAGAGGTGACCTTCTTCTGAAGGTAAAGTTATAGGCTATTCTTAGCCACTCAATATTATTCTGGGAACCAAAGATTTTATATATACAAAAGTATAAAGCCCTCTTAGCTGCTATGCCATCTCTCCAGTTCCTGATTGATTTTTGTAACATAGGATGATACTCTTTCTTCTAATTAAAGTGAGTATCAACAGCTCAGCCTAATCCCAAACTCCAAGGACTTCAACTGCCTCAGCATTCAGTTCTGGGATGACAGATATGAGCCACCATATTCACTTTGGTTTTGATATTTGATTTTGTAAAAGCAACAATGACCTAAAGATGATAATTTCTTCTAACTACTGGGAAATTTGACAGAGAAAACCTTAAGTTCAAAATTAGCCTGGGGAACTTATAGAAAGCCTAACTCAAAGAAGCTTAAATTTTAGGGTAGAGCTCAGTTGTAGAACCCTTGTTGAGCATATACGAGGTCCTAAATTGATTTGAAGTGCCAGTTTTAAAATATATGGAGAAATACAAAGAAAGTTGGAGTGATACTTAAAAGATTGAGCATACCTATATTATGTGTGTGGCACTAGGTTTTCTACCCAGCTATGTCCTGCACACACTTGTGAATGATATGACAGGGATCATGAGGTAAGAATATTACAAACACAGGTACAGAAATACTGAAAACAAGTGAACTGTGAGCTATGAGACATACCAGCAAACCAGAACCTCAGCAAATTTATTTTGTTCAAATTATAGTTGACTCCTAGTTAAACATGGTATGGATCTCTCAGGGGAAAAATCTCAAGCTAGAGTGATTACAGAAAAGAAAGTAATGGTTGATATTTTGTGCACCAAGTTATAACCCACACTTTGAACAGGATAACATCTTGTATTTTATGTGGATATCATGTGCTGGCAACTTTGATGTATTCATGCTAATGTCAGCAATATACATTCACTCAGGATTTTATCTGCTCCCCACACTAGGATTCAACTTTACAATAACAAAAGCAAACTTCCCATAGTTAGTGCAATCCAAATAATAGTCCAATATCAGGCCATAAACAGACCATCTACAGCAGTTGTTTGTAACAAATATGTTGTCTTGGGCTGCCCTTTAGCTCTGAGTGTATTGAGGAGCTTCAGATAAAGTTATTGAAATATATCCATAAACACTTTACATGTGTTATTAGTACACTTCAGAGGACCAGGGTAAGGCCTCTGGGTCAGTTTGGTGCAGAAGGTGCTTCAGAACAGTAAGAGAGTTAATTATGATAGAAATTGACTATGCTCAGCTGAAAGCATTAGCTTTGGGCAACTCCCTTTAACATGACCAGTTGAAGTCTCTAAACTGAGAGAACACTATCTCAAATCCCTACAATTCCTGGATTTGAAGGGTATATGTCACTGTTGTTACATTGGGACATGTAATTCAAGACTGACCATGGTAGCTGGCAGTGAGTGGTAGACACTGTCTCTAAGATAGTCTTCATATACCTTGAGGGACTAAGAGGTTAGCTCTGCAAAATATTTTTGAAGAGGGTTAAGTGTATTGACTGTGAGACAGATGACACTTATCCCAAATTCAGTCAGATTGTACATTAAATGTTAACCTACAGGACACAGCTTCATGTTGACTGCAAACACAATTCATAGCAGTCTAGTCTGAGGCTTGTGGGTATCACTGCTGTTCCATTGCAGTGTATGAGGCCAGCATGGTGCATTTAGAAATAAATATCTACCCCAAACTAAACTAAGCAATATTCTAAGTGGTTTTTTTTTTTTTTTTGCAAAGTTTCCTAAATCTGTTGCTCAATACAGCCATGTCTCTGTTTTCCAAATTCAACACCAGTGTTGTTTATAATCAACCCTTTTCTAGATTAAAAACAATTTTTTCCAGATGAAACATAATAGACATGCTCTGCATTTCCCTATCTGAGACATCTGCTTCGTATGCTATGTCTCTGCCACTGCTAGGTTTACAGTGGTCAGACAATCAGGACCTATTAATATTCAAAGAAAGGAGTGGGATTTTCTACTGTACAGTCTCTACCAAGTCTTACTTAAAACACTCTGTCAGGCAGCCCTTTAGAAGGTGGACATCATTTACATTAGAATTCTAGAGAAAATAGAGTTTGCAAAACTGACGAAACATAGTATTTATCCATTCTTCTTCCAGCTCTACAGTAGTAGTGAAACTGAAGAGCTTCTCACTCCCTCTAGCATGACCAATTGAAGGTTTCTCATTTGCCCCAGGTGAAGTACAAGAGAAGCCATGGCTTCCAGTCACCACCAATTCAGCTGCAGCTCTGGCTAGAGGAAGAATATCAGTTGTTCAGAACTTAAATCAGTCAACCTGTCATTTTCCAATTTTATATGTAACAACTGACTGATGCATGGGAACTCAGAAAGGCAATTCCACTCTGACTCTGAGAGTACACAGTAAGTCCCTGCCAGGCCATTCAAAGGGATGTTCCTAGATTTAATGTGAAAAACAGGCAGACAATTCTTAGAACTGATGACTAACATGGAAGAAAGGTTAGAGGAGAGGATATTTGGGACCCACTAGGCATGGGGTCAAGGACAAAAGTGATGCCACAGTAGAACCATTACTACTACAAAGGGTTGAAATTGAGGGCATTGCGATCGAAGGACCTGGATGAGAGGTGGCGATCTCTTATAATATCTAACTCTCTGGCAAGGGTAAGCTTTGTGTTTTGCAGGGGTACCTCTTTGAGTTGAGGCAGTTTTATGTAAATTTTATTTTTAAAAAACTCATGTTTATCTGGTACTGTGTGCCATAATACTAGTTTATGAGAGTGCGAAAGGAGGATTTTACTAAATTGAGACTAGCCTGGGTTGCATACTAAGCTTTAGGCCAAGCTACAGATTGAAAGAGACATCTCATCTTAAATAACAATGTTCACAGTTGCAGCTTTAAGCCTCCCAATGGCATGGTTAATGTCAACATTAAATTTCCAACATTATTGCCCCTCAACCTACCTACAAGACCCTTTATTTGGAAACTTTCATTTTCTGCTATTGCAAAGTCATTACCCTTCCATTTCCTAACAAGTTTCTCATTCGTTAAAAAAAAAAAATGTGTAGAGAAAGTGTAGTCAGGAAGTGGTGGCACATCTTTAATATCAGGACTTGGTAGGCAGGACAAAGTAGATGCTAAGTTTTGAGGCCATTCTAGTGTAAGTAATGAGTTGCAGGACAACCAGAGTAACACTGAGAAAACCTGTCTTAGAAAAACAAAAACTAAATCTACTGATGATAAACAGAATGCTGGTCAGACTCATGAACATATTCTGAGACTAGGAAAATGAGCACTTGCTGTTGCAGAGGATAAAGGTTTGATGCTCAGCACCTATGTGGCCCAGTCATCTGTAATTAGGTTCCAGTGGATGCAATGCGCTCTTCTGGCATATGTAGCAATGCATAAACATTATGCACAGATATACCACACTGAAAATAACCATTCATATAGAAAATAGGTGTTTAAAAGCACCTTAATTAAACATAATCTTGATATTGGTATCTTGTAAATCTGAGTCCTGGGTTTTAGAAGACTGTTTAATGGTCTTCTCCATCTGCACCATTGCCAGCTGATCAGAAGATTCCTGAGAAAGACATGAACAGAGATTCACCCCATATCCTTACTGTGCCTAAAACCAATTGGGCATTCAAAAATTTACTGTTGTTTAACTCAAACGGAGGAAGCATTTTGGTATTGCAAAAAAACAACAAACAAACAAACAAACAAAAACCTTAACGTGTCATAACAAATGTATTGAACAATATATTTATCTTGTTTGTGTAAATGTAACTTACATTTTAATTAACTTTTACTGACTCTGGTTCGAGAGATTGCAAATTAAAATGAAGTTAAGATATTTTCTTTAATTTTCATAAAATCAAGCTGTTCTGCAGACTGCTAAATAGTTGAAAGTAACTTTGATTCTCCTAACTTTTTTATTTTAATATATATGTTTTGTTCTTTGAGAGAGTTTTTTTTTAGTAGTTCTGGCTGTCTTAGAAATCCCTGTGTAGATCATATTGTCCACAAACTCATAATCTTCCTACCCTTGCTTCTGACTCCTAAGGGCAGTAAGATGTGTGTCACCATGTCTGGCTTTGATTTGTTTTTATATGTATTGTAAATCTGAATTGGTATTTGTCTGCATGCATATATGCACACTACTGTACCCAGTGTCAGAAGGGATCAGAAGGGAGCAGTGTTTTCCCTGGAACTGGAGTTACAGGCACTTGTGAATTGACATATGAGAACTGAAAATCAAACCCGAGTCCTCTGCAAGAGCAACAAGTGCTCTTAACTGCTGAGCCATCTCTCTAGCCCTAGACTTCCTGTACTTCTGGTGCTTAGGATGGCAGGCTTATGTCACTACTTGAGGCCATATAGTATATGAGTGGTGGGTAAAACTACCGAAGGAAGTTAAGTTAGCTTCCAGATTCCCCAGGACTCACTTCCCACTGGGAATAGAAACCAAAGATAAACTGGTTGGGAATGGGTGAGATTTAATTGAGACTTGACTATTGATACGTGGGAGATAATACTGTAAACAGCAGGGGAAAATATTGATTTATGGATGAATGAAACATGAAGTAGAATGAGCAGTGTCTTTGGCCCCATGTTCGTAAGAAGAGTTCTCTAAGCATTCAAATGAAAATATAGATGTATTTTTCTACATGTTTCTCTGGTATTTTCCTTTCTGAAGATCCACCAAGTTCTTTGTACTCACCAAAATGAGCAGTAAGACTTTGTACCCTCAAGAATCTAGCTGGGCAGAACCTGCTGAAAGATGAGGTCTTGAGCAATGTTGTTTTCAAGAACTTTCCTGAAATACTCTAATTACAACTGTTTAAACTAGCCTATAACTGTAACTCTGTTAAGGTTTCAAGGACAATAATGTCCTCCTGGCCCTTTCCTCAACTCTCATTGGGAGTTCTGAAGAGAAAAATATACTTGTAGACCCAAGTACAAGTTGTCCTACAGGAGATTAATAAGCTGCTTATCCAGAATGTTCTCTCCAGGTGAGTAAGACTCAAGCAGAGATGATAAGTATCAAAATAGGTAAGGGGGCCAATCTTGGAGCAAAGGTTTATGATGGCATGGCACCAGTTTGGAGAAATGCAGAAGGTTTGTCCATTGCTGAGCTTTCTGGGCAAGTGCTATGGAGTGTGCACATCTCATTTTGAATTCCTCAGTGACTGAAGAACTGATCCTGCTTCCCTTAGGTACTAAAATTGGACAGCAATATACTAAAGGTCATAGAAAAAAGCAAAAGAATTATTGGAAAGTCAGCTTCAAGACTTAAATAAAAACACAGGCAAGGTATTATCTCTTGCCTAGCTGCTGAGGCTCCTTTGTGTATTCTCCAAAAGTAGTATAATATTAAGTGCTAAGTTAAACTATTTAGATGGGTCCATAGATGACTTGTTACCACAGATCTCAAGTGAGGCAACATTAGGTATGATGATATATAACAATTAGTCTTGAATATCAGAAGACAGAGCTATCTCTTCTAGCCTTCTTTTTTGCTTTGTTTGGGACAGGGTTTTTTCTATGTAAAAGTCCTGTCTGAAGATTTATCATCTAATTGAAATTTATCTTGTATATGTAAAAATCCAACTAACATGACTATAAGTTTGATTATTATAGATAATTAACTATTAATATGTACTTCTTGATTATGAATTATAATTTTAAATGAGTTACATAAACATAATATCTTAAACAAGAGCAAAAGTATATAAACAATATAACAAAATTAACCTTAAATTTATGTCAATAAGCCAAATTCTATATCACATACCAAATTGGGAGGCTGAGTCATGAATATCTTTTTGAGTTTAAAGTCAGCTTGAACTAAAAAGCAAGTTTTAGAACACCCATGAATGTTACACAGAGAAACCTTGTCTCAAAAATCCAAAAAAAAAGCTGGTGAGATGGCTCTGTCCTCTGATATTCCAGACTAATTTTGTTAAATATATATTAGCATAAGTATGGCTATTTAAGACAAAAGTGAGGCAGCCTTTGAAGGTGGCACTGGACTTGGTTCTCAAGGATGGACCCCTTAGCCAGCTGTGCTATCTCATTCAATGGAGTGACAAGTGGAAAGGATCATTATTGCTGTGCTGTTCTAACCTTCAGATTTGGTCACCTTCCTTCATAACTACAAGAAACTCTCAGCAGGGGAGAACATGGAATGTGTAGAAATACTTGGCCTACTTTCCTCATATAATCTAGCTTTCTTGCTTTACTTGGCTCTTTACCTGGGATGCATAAGGAACCTGCACAAGCTCTCACTCTCCAACATCCATGAAGATAACTTTATATCTCCAGAGATAAAGCAAGACATATCAGTTATCATCATCAGGTTTTTCTCTGAGGTCCTCACACTCACGTGCTTCTAGAAGCTGCATCTGGATACTGCCTCATTTCTTGAGGGTCATCTGCACCTCCTGCTTGGGTAAGAAGATGTTCTGCAAAGCAAAGCAAAGGCTTGTTCCTTTCCATTAGGGGAACCTTGAGACTTTAGAAACTGGTCTTGTTACAGCTTAACCTGCCTACTCTAACCTGCCATTTTGTAATTTAAGCCCAAATACCATGCCATTTTTGTATTATAACTTACTTTAGAGACACAATTTGGAAGTCTCTTTTGTCTTTGTTTTTGTGTTTTAGAACTCTTTTAAAGCTTTTTTAGGGTTTATGTGGGTGTTGGATGCCATCTATAATAAGTTTTTGGCTTGGACTTTTTGGTCTAGCCTAGAGAATTGGACTGATATTTAGTCTTAAATAATTGCATAAAGGTTTATATTAATTTTCTGTTGTTTGGCCTATGGCTCAGTCATATTGTTAGCTAGTATTTGTATCTTAACTTATTTGATTCAATCCATGTTTGTTAGCATTCCAATCCTGCCTCCTCATTTTGAATGAGTGCACCATTATGTGAAGGTACAACTTTTAGTTTCTTAAAATATATTTTTAATTTTATTTTGAGGGTTATGCCTGTGCATATGAAGTCACTGCCCTTTGAATCTACAGCTGGGTTTATAAGCAGTTGTGAGCCTCCTGTGTGTTAATTGGAAGCCAAAATCTGGTCCTCTTCAAAAGCACCAAATGCTTTAGCAGCTCAGCCATTTCTCCCGTTCGACTCCTTACCCCCTTAGTTCATAAACTCCACTGAGAAGATTATATTCACTTGTTTTTGTGCATAGGTACTTGATGCCAAAGTATGTATGTGGAGGTCAGATAATAACTTGAAGGAGGTTTTTTTTCAACTATGTGTGCCATGGGAAATGAAACAAGTCAGTATTATAGACAGCAAATAACTTTAAATCCTTTAAAAATGCTTGAATGTGTATATATAAATACATATATATATATAAATACATATATAGATACATATGTAAACATATAAAATACATATATATATAAATACATATATAAAAATACATATATATAAAAATATACACATACACACATTCTTAGCTAAGGTCTCAACTTACAATCCCTCCCCTTTTTACAGGCTTGATGTTGTGGAACTGCTCATGAGTACAACAGCCATGAGGCTTTAGTTCACAATGTTCCTTCAACCTTTTGAGTCTAACATTCATTCTGCCTCTCTTGTAATGTTCTTAAGGGCAAGAGTGTGATATTATGTAATTGAGAGCTAAGTATTTTTGAGAACTAAGTCTCATATTAACTGCTGCCCACTGCAAAAAAGAAGGTTCTCTCTGATTAAGATTGAGAGCAGCACTAATATATGGGTATAAAAATGTTTAGCATATTGATTTTTAATGTTGCTAATGCTATGACCCTTTAAACAGTATTTCATGTTGTAGTGACTACCAACCATAAAATTATTTCTGTTGCAATCTCATAACTATAATTTTGCTCTGTTAGGAATTGGAAAGTGAATATTAGTGCTTTTTTATGGTCTTAGACAACCACCTGGGAAAGACTCCTTTGGCCTTGCTAAAGGGGGCTAGACCCACAGGTTCAGAAAACCTGGTTTAGAAGCTGAGGGAATTTTTTCTATGTTTAAAGTGTAGTCTTTTCTTATAGATGACCCAGGTTTGATTTTCTGCACTCATATCAGGTGGTTTATGAAAGCCTAGAACTATCTTTTAGGAGATCTGATTTTCCTTTTTCTCCTTAGAAGGCACAAACACCCTCCATTTATGAATACGTTTTTAAAAACATATGCCATTTGACCAGACAACATTTACTGAAACAGTAACAACCTTTGCCTATGACCTCTCTAGCTATGAGATTTTCAGCTGTATAGTAACCAGCATACATTTCCTCTAGAGCATGTGTTAAATCCAATCACAAAGGGATAATTCTCTCATAATGGTCTTGTCATTATTGGACTTGTGTGTATATGTTCCCAGACAGGCTGATAACATTCAGGAATTACAGATGGGTAATACCATTCATGTTTTTAGCAGCCTGCATATTGTCTTCTGGATTTGTATAAGTGAGGCATTAGGACATTCTCCAAACACAGACTGATTTTTCTCTGGCTGTACTGAATATTGTGTTGTCTTCTGCAATAAATATTAGAAAACTTCAAAATATTTAGTTATGATGAACACATGGCTTGCTATATCTGTTTTAGGCTGGTGCCTCAAAGATTGGTCTGTTTCCTGTTCTGTTATTTGCTGCCAAATTGTGATAAACCTCTAAAAACAAAAGTGGCATTAGCCTATGTTGTTTTGGGTAACTCCCTGAACAATAAATTTGGAAGCTGTCCAATGTTTGCCAATGTGATTTTTGGTAATATATGTCTTATGCTATCAGTATCGTTAAGCATGCAAGATACACAAAACTTTTTAAATAAGTTTCTATATATACCCCTGCTAGACCTCCCTTCTCCTCCTAGACCATCCCAGTCCTTTTTCAGCCTCCCTCCACTCAATCTTCCATCCATTCCCCTAGGTGTGTAAGGAGTCCCAAGGTGGGTCAGTTCAGTCTGGTGTATCGATTTGACATAGATGCAATTCCCACATCACAGTATTAAGGCTGGCTAGGTGTTCCTCTATAGGGAATGGTCTCCAAGATGCCAGTTTATGCACAGGAACATATAGCCTTATTCTACTCCAAGAGGCTTCACAAACTACCAATGCCATTTAACAGTAATCTAACTCTGAAAGGTTTAGTTCCTTTCCCTGAAAGTTTTCAGAATGTTTCTGATCAGTGAGTTCCCAATAGCTCCAGTCAGCCATTTCTGTGGATCTCCTTCTTATGATCCCAAACCCTTTGCTCATTTACACTCTCCCCTCTTTCTCTTCAGTTGGGCTGGGAGCTGGAACAGATGTTTAGCTATGGATTTCTGCTTCTGCCTCTATTCATTGCTGGATGGAGGTCCTATAAGGACACTTAAGGTAGCCCTTTATTTTATTATATAGGAAAAGTCTTATTTAGGCACCCGCTCCACTATTGGTTGGAGTTTGAGCTAGGAATGTACTATGGGTTCTTGGAGGTTTCCCTATTACCTGGCCTCTTTCTGACCTTACAGTGGCTCCCTTTATTAAGATAGCCATCTTTTTTTCTTCCTGTTTGTTACTCCTCTCACACAACCACCTCCTCTCATGAATTGTTCCCACCTCTTCTTGGTCACTACTCATTATGATCTCAATATACTCAGGAGATCTTCTCTATTTTCTTTTCCCAGTGGAATCCCTAGATGTATCTCTTAAGTTTCTTGTGATTCCAAGCTGTTCAGGGGTAGTGATTTGTAGCCTGGATATTCTTTGCTTTTTGTCTATAATCCATGTATGAATACATACCATGTCTACTTTTCTGGGCCTGTGTTACCTCTCTCAGAATGATATGCTCTAAACTCATCCATTTGCCTTCAAATTTTAGGATGTTGAGGTTTTTATCTGCTGAGTAGTAAACCATTGTGTAGATGTACTACAATTTGTTAATCCATTTTTCAGTTGAGGGACATCTGGGTTGCATCCAGGTTCTGAATATTATAAATAATGCTGCTGTGAATAGACTAGCTAATACATTTGGGGCACATCCTTTTAGTATATGCCCAATAGTGATATTGCTGGATCAATGTTGAGAAATAGTTATATCCCTTTGCATTTGGGTGAACAGTTCTGCTTATATGTATTAAGTCCCTTTGTGTTGTAACATCTATTAGATCTCCTATTCCTTTGTTGATTTTCTGTTTGGTAGATCTATCCAATGGTGAGAGTGGCATATTGAAGTCTCTCACTATTAACGTGTGGGTTTTGATATGAGATTTAAGCTTTAGTAGTGTTTCTTTTTTTATATTTAGGTGCCCTTGTGTTAGGAGCATAAATGTTCAGGATTAGGACTTTGTTTTGGTGGATTTTTCCTGAGATAAGTAAGTAATGTTTATCCTGGTCTCTTTTGATTGATTTTAGTTTGCAGTCTATTTCGTTAGATATTACAATGGCTATTCCAGCTTATTTCTTAAGACTACTTAATTGGAATTTTTCTCAACTCTTTAAGCTTGTGTTTGTCTTTGAAGTTGAGGTGTGTCTTCTGTATGCAGTGTAAGGATTGATTCTGTTTTATATTGATCATGTTAAGCTAATTAAATTTATTTATATTAAGAGATATTGATGATCAGTGATTGTTACTTTTTGTCATTTTTGGTGATAGTGTGTGTATGTTTTTCTTCTATGGGATTTTCTATTCCTTGTGATTTCATGGGTGTGTCTGGTTTCCTTAGGTTAGAGTTTTCTGTCTCATGCTTTCTATAAGGTTGAATTTGTGGATAGGTATTGTTTAAATCTGGTTTTGTTGTAAAATATCTTGTTTACTTGATCTATGGTGATTGATAGTTTTGCTGGCTATAGTAGTCTGGACTGGCAGCCATAATCTTTTATTGTCTGTATAACATCTGACCAGGACTTTCTTGCTTTTATTGCTTCCTTATCATGATGGCTTTCCAGGCAGTGTTGGGCATGGACTCATGGGATCCCTCTTGTGCCTTGTGCCTCCAGTTAGACCGGTCATTGGTTGGTTACTATTAGATTCTATGAACCATCATTACCCCAGTACATTTTTCAGGCCTGACAAGTGTGGGATAAGGTTTTTGTGGCTGAGTTAGTGTCTCAGTTCTACCTCTGAGAATCTTGCTAGGTTACCAAAGATGACAGGTTTAGTCTTCATATCCTCCATTATTAGAAGTCCTCCATATGGTTACCATCACAGGTTCTGGAAAGATTCTATTGCCCTATATGTACATAATTTTCCCTAAATTTCCCCCATAGTCCAGTCTTCCTTCTCTGTTTCTTCTTCTTTCCACTCTTTGTCACTTGATCCCTCCTGTTCCCATCTCTAATACTTCCCACTCTAACTGAAGAGTCTATTTTATTTCTCCTTTTTAGAGGTATTCATGTCTCTCCCTCAGAGCTTTGTTACGTAGTTTAGTTATGTGTGTGGATTATAATGTGATAATTCTCTACTTAATATCAAATATTCACTTATAAGTGAGTATATATCATTTTTGACTTTCTGGGTCTTGGTTACCTTGCTAAGGATGATTATTTTTTGGATCCATTTATTTACCTGAAATTTTCTTGTACTAAAATTTTCATGTCACGTTTTCCTTCCTTTTTTTTCTTTCTTCCTCCTTCTCCTTCTCCTCTTCTTATTCCTCCATTTTCTTTTTCTTCTTCATTTTGTTTTACCATTGGTGGTGGTCTGGATGAATTTTTCTTGATAGAGTTTATTTGTGCAGCCCTAGCTGTCCTAGAAATGACACTGTGGACAATGCTGGCCTTAAAATCAAAGAGATCCATGTGACCCTGTTTTTTGAGTCCTGGGATTAAAGTTACTTGTTACCATATGCCAGTTGATGTTATTTTTACCTAATAGCTGATTTCTGTATGTCACTGCGTAAGTATACCATATTTTCTTTATCCATCCTTTTATTAAGGGACATCTATGTTTTTTTCTACTTTCTGGATATTATGAATTAAGTCACTCTGAACATATTTGAGCAAATTTACATGTGGTAGGATGGAGAAACTTTGGATATATGACTAATAATGGTAGAATTGGATCTTCAGGTAGATTGATTCCCAAATTTCTGAACAATTACTATAACGACTTCTAAAGAGGCTATATAAATTTGCACTCCCACAAAGAATAAAGGTCTGTCCCCCTTGTTCCAAATTTTCCCCACCATGAGCTGTTGCAGATGTTTTTTTTCTTAGTCCTTCAGAAATGTTAAGATGAAGTCTCAAAGTAGTAGTTTTTATTTGCATTTCTCTTGTATGGCTAAGAATAATAAATATTTTAAAAATATTTCTCAGACATTTCAACTTCCTGTATTAAGAATTCTCTGTTTATATTTGTAACCCATTTTTGTATTGAAATGTTTGTTTGTTGATATCCTGATTTATTTATTCATTTTGGATATTAGTCTTCTATTGAATGTAATTTTAGTAAAAATATTTTCTCATTCTATATGCTGTAATTTTATCATATTGACAGTGTAGTTTTCCTTAGAGAAACTTTTCAGTTACATGAGGTCCCATTCCTGAATTGTTGATCTGGGTGCCTGTTCTATTGGTGTTATGTTTAGCAAGTTGTCTTTTTTTGCCAATGTGATCAATAATATTCCCTGATTTCTCTTCTATAAGGATCAATGTGTCTGGTATAATGTTTAAGTCTTTGATCTATCTGGAATTGAATTTTGTGCAGGGTGATAAATGTGAATCTATTTACATCCATTTACATGCAAATACCCAATCAGACCTGCACCATTTGTTAAAGATACTTTGTTGTTTCCATTGTGTATTTCTGGCTTTATAAAAATTAGTTGTTCATTGGTGTTTGTTGTTCTGTTTGGAGAAGATTCACTTCTAATTCAAATGCTTAACAAAAGAAAAGTCATCTTTAATCCAAATATTTTGAGATGAAAAGATCCACCTTTAATCTGGCCCGTACCTTCTTCTGGCAGTCTGAATAAAGCATGTAGAAGAAGGAATCTTCTCCTCTCTTTGCCACTTTGTTCTTGCTAGCACATCTGTTTTTTTCACTGGCATTAGAGCTACTTTGGGATTACATCATGTACTGAAGAGCACCTGAAACATCCATCTTAATGAAGTAAATAACTACTGATTTTTGAAACTTCACTTGGTAGTTAGTCATTGGCAGATTAGCTGGATCTCAACCTTTAAGACATTCTAATAAATCTCCCCATACCTCCATGGCTCTGACTGTCCTAAAACTCCCTATGTAGACTCCATGGCTCTGACTGTCCTAAAACTCCCTATGGATATGTTGTCTTCTGAGTCACATATCCATTTGCCTCAGCCTCGAAAGCTAGGGATTAAAATTGTGTCATTATTCCTGGCATAAACTCATTTTTAAAGATTTATTTTTATTTGATTAACTAATTACTTTGAATTTTTGAGACAGGGTTTCTTGTGTAGTTCTGGCTGTCCTGCAATGCACTCTATATATCAGTCTGGCTATGAACTCACAAAAGTCCTTCTGCCCTTGAGATTAAAGGTGTGTGCTGTTACCTTTCCATATTAATATTATATTTTTAATTACCTTTAAAAATCAGTGGGTATCTAGGAAGCTTTGTCATGAGTTATTGTAATCCTGATGCCTCAAGCTCAGGAAAAGCTAGGATAATAGGCTTATGCCAACATGCATGATTCTTCCTGGTTCTAATGTTGGTCTTATGTCTCTGACCCAAGTTATTATTTTGGCTTTGTTTTTATTTTTTGGCATAATCTCAATCACTAGTTCAAGCTGTTCTTGAACTGCTGATTCTTCTGTGTCTACCTCCTATATGATTAGATTGTACACACGTGCTACTATGTTTGGCTTGCTAGAATTGTATAACTTTGTTTTTGTAGATTACAGTTTGAACCTTGTTCTGCTATTTAGTCTTACATAATATGATAGCTTTCAGCTATGATTGACACCATTTTGTAATTACTTAATTCAAATATTGTATTTGCATTTAAATATTGAGGCTGAATAACTGATCTCATCTGTAAGTAAACAAAAACCTTAAATCCAGCACTTCCCTGGTATTATCTGATGTATCATATCTTCACCCACATAAAACAATGATATTCATGAGCTCAACAAATTGAATCAAAAATGTTTATGGACTGGCTTGTCTCCCCTAAAGATGGTTTTAAGAATTCAAGTGCATGGTTTCTGCTGTTTGAGATAGAATCTCATAATGAAACCATAGAAAATATGAAACTGACTGTATAGAGCCTTCTGGCCTCAATATGAAAAATATACCTGCCTCTGCATATAAGTACTGGGATTTAAAACATGTGCTCCCACATCAGGCTCATGCATACTTTTATTATTAAATTAAAAAACACAACTTCAAGTCTATAGAATTTTGATATATTATTTTATTGAGTCAGCATCTCATGTAGCCTAGCCGGCATCAATCTTACTATATAGCCAATAATAACCCAACTCCTGAGTTTTCTGCCTCCTCCCTTCAATTGCCACTTTTCCTCCTTTTACATTTATTTCAATACTTCTGTTCTAAATGATTGTCAAATGAAAAGAAAATTGGTTGGGAGAGTTGGCTGAGTTGAAGAAACAACTTGACTTTAAGGGCCACATTTGATTCCTGGAAACCACTGTGGGGGCAAAAATTCACAGAAGACATCTTCTGACCACAACAAAAACACACACTAGAGTATTTACATATCAGCATTCACAAGATGTACATATAAAAATGCACATAAACACACAGAAAGAGAGAGAGAGAGAGAGAGAGAGAGAGAGAGAGAGAGAGAGAGAGAGGGAGGGAGGGAGAGAGAGAGAGAGAGGGAGAGAGAGAGAGAGAGAACCTGATTCATATTTCCATTGAGAAAGCAAAAGCCAACCATTTGGAAATGCTGAGGACAGGAGACAGCTGAGTTTGGAGTGGAGTAGGTCATATAGCCAGGGTCAGTGTGGTCATGGAATATCAGTGAGTATCCATTACAGCCTGCTCACTCAATTCAAATCTTTCTAGACTTCAGCTAATCATCATTGTTGTAAGATTTGATCATTATTATGAAATCTACAGTGGCTGCCAGATGTCCAGTACCTACTAGTATATACAGGAAAGGAGAAATATTTGCTGTGGTGCCAAAAAGAGCTCTTCTGCCTTCCTTAACTAAACTGACTCATGTGGCCACTGAGAATGTAGGAGCCAACCATTTAGAGATGCTGGAGACTATTGAGTTTGGAGAACTGAGAAATAAATTTTATAACTATCTTCTCCTTTGTATTCATTAGTGCATTATATCATTGAAGAGATTCTCATGGAGCAGTGTTGGAAAGATTTCTCACCTGACTAAAATGATGTTGAAAACATGCCAATGAGGACAAGTCTACCCTATATGCAGTACGACCTTCTGAACCCAATCCAGCTAAAAAATTTTCAAGACCCTCCTAAGAGTGGACACAAATAATCCTCAAATCTAATAAAAAAAAACCCTCTTCTTTTTTAGGCCCACAATAACACATATGCTTTGTGTTCATCATGGTTGAACAAAAGGCATACTCAGTAACAACTTTTAAACACCACCTTTGTGCATATCTGGAAAGATGCTTTGTTCTTTAATTTTTTACACAGTCTCTTCTGACCGTGCTCTACTCTTTTTTTCATTCTATACATCTCTGAAAATGTGGTGCACATTCTTCCTGTTGAGCACTTAAAATATTTGCCTCTTGTGAGTAGAACAGGTAAAAGAGTCAGAAGATACAAATGCCCAAAACCAGAGCCAGCCTTCTCTAGGCATCTGTGATATCAACTCTTCCCTGCTCTGCTGTGTCTTCTACATATTTTAAGTTTTGAGTGCTATGTCTGCATGCAACAACCTATGCCTGCCAGGCAAGGACTTTCCCTTAGCTGCATTTGGAGACCTGGCCAACTTATGCAATTTGTTAATCTTGACCTCTGCTGTCACTGTTTCTATTAGCTAGTTCACAACAGGAACAAACTGCTTCTCCTATAGCTACATCTGCTCCAATCTGTAAGGCATATTTAACAGGATTTGCTACAAGGACCTAATAGTTGTTCAGAATTGTGCAACTCTGCAAGGTAATACCAAAAAATGCCTCTGACCAACCTTTGGCCCCATTTTCCATAAGTCCCGATATCTCTTTCCTATATCTGAATATGAGCCATTTGGCATTATATGATTATGATTGCTTAGCTCAGATAAAAGTTTTCTGTCATCTGAATGTTTGCATCATCTGGTATGGTTTGCCACATCATTAGATCAAGGAATTTTATTAGCCTTCCCACAGAGAGACAGAAATTGGGCCAGGCTGCACTTAATTGCCTTTAGTATCTTTGTGTGTCTGCCAATGAACTCCACCTTAAAAAGTGATGAAAGAGCCCCATGGGCAGGTGCTGCAGAAAAGAGATAGCCAGAACCTCTTCACTTAGCAGACTCTGCACTTCTAGGCGCAGGAAGTCAGTGAGACTAGAAGCTAGTTCTGATAGATCTACAGTCAGAGCAGACCTAGTGAAGCATTCAAGAGTCCTATTTTCAAAATATGTCTTATGGAGTAGACTAGGACTTCTCAATTACACACTGTTTGGATGACACACCCAACTTCAAATTATGCCCCAACCACAGTCTGTCTCATCACCAGTGACTGCAAAGGCTACCTAAGACCTACATTCTTAAGCACCTATTGGATCGTGAGGTCAGGAGAGAAACCCCTCCAGGCTAGAACTCCCTTCTGCTTCTCTCACATCCCTGCTTCCCTG
Source organism: Sigmodon hispidus (assembly GCA_004025045.1). NCBI lineage: Eukaryota > Metazoa > Chordata > Mammalia > Rodentia > Cricetidae > Sigmodon > Sigmodon hispidus. The sequence continues at coordinate 70,751 of PVIH01001805.1, forward strand.
TTAATAAACTCTAGTGTGGTACCCGGTGATGAGACCCTTTAATTACACACACACACACACACACACACACACACACACACACACACACACAAAACCAACTTCTCAAAGCTTCTGCTTTCTGTTGAAAAATAAGAAGTGCCAAAACTATATTGAGACACAACACCTTTTTCTACATTTCTAATGGTTCTTTTTTATGCTCAAGTCTGTTTTCTTCATGTTTGTGGTTTTCAATACTAGGTCACCAAAAAAGGATCTTAAGCTTGTCAAGCATGAGCTCTGCCTGGAATGCATCTGAAGGCCTTTCCAGTGTCCCTGCACTCAGATGCTTTAGTCTTCTTTCAGCTCCTACTATTGTTACCTGGTAGAGACACAAGGACACAGCCATACTCCTGTTGTTACATCTACTCCAAGATATGTCTCATACTTAATTGATATTGCTATAAGAACTGTATGGTATTTAAGGTGCCTACAGCACTCCAGTATACCACTCAAAGCTTCTGAACCACCTTTGAGGCCAAACTCTCTAAATCCAGATGTTCTTCCATATACCCCAGTGAATGCCACTTGGCATTATATGGTTAATGCTTACTTTGAGCAAAATCTCTATTGCATGAAAGTGTCAATTCCATCCAGCAAGGACTGATTAGTCTCCAAGTTAGTGTTTTTATTTAACAACCTTACAGGAAGGGTTGATTCTAGCCTAAAGTATAGAATAAAACTTTATCTCTTCTAACCAATAAACAAAAGTGGAAGCTGGTGCTCAATACAGAGAGTATCTTCACATCTGTTCATAAATTTTATGATGTTGTCAATGTAGAGCATCCTTTCCATTGCAGGAAAGATCCTTAGTCACCCCACCACACCCAGCACTCACTCACACAGACATACAGCAAAAAAAAAATCCATACACACCCAATAAAAAATAGAATAAAGTAAGTAATAAAAAAAGACAAAATTCTTGTGCTAAATGCCATTGTGGTTATATGCTGATGTCCATGCTATGGGACTGTGTTCTTGTACATTGTAAGAATTTGTCTCTCTTACTGGTTTAATGAAACACTGATTGGATGAAAGGTGGCTAGGAAAAGTGTGTGAAGTTACCAAACTAAGAAAACTCTGGGAATAGAAAAAGCAGAGCAGAAATTTCAGGCAGACACAGAGGAAAGAAGGCAAAAATGCTCTGAGATACTTACTAAGCAACTTTACTAATCAAGAGTGAGTTTAAGAATAAGAATTAACAAATAATATTCCTGAGCCATAGACTAAACTGCATGTAACTAACATAAGACTTTGTATGATTATTTGAAACTTCTGGTCCAAATATATGGGCTAGGTTGGGGCAGAAACTATTACTATACTTTCATAAAACAAAATTTATTATGGTAGACACTTCAAAATAAACACTTTTGTATAAGCCATACTGAGAAATGTTGTGATTCCCAGGATAGAGACCCTACAGGCACAACCCATTAAAACAAGCTCTTGATATAATATTTGACACAATTATGTTTCATCAACACTGACAGAACCCAATTTGAGGCATAAGAATATGCTGTGAGCACTAGACATCTTTTTTAAAACATATTTCTAACTATTTAAAATCTAGCATTGTTGAGGCCCAGTAGATAAACCTAAAATTCACTTCAGCACCTAAGACTCAGAAAAGCATTACAGAAAATGGGGGAATAGACTGTGAGAGCCAGAGGATTAGGAAGTTAAGTGTGAGCCTCTGTCTTCTAGAAATGTCAGAAGTTACACTCTTAAAGTCTTACAAACATGGCTGCCTAAATATAGGCAGCTATGCCAGAAAAATAGATATGCAAAAGTAGCCATAGAAATGACCAGAGAGCCTCAATCCTCCACAAAGCATTAAAGAATACTAAGAATGGAGAATTAGTTTTTCCAAATCAAGGACATACCAGTTGCTTATTCAATACAAATGTTCAGTCTTAAAATCATACATTTGAGTAATATTCTGGCAAAGCAGAGTACTTTGGAATAAATATGTACACGTACTTACATATTGGCATGTAACATAATGAAAAAGTAGACTGAATTTGAAATAGAACAAGGCAAGGAATATGAGAGGTTTAGATAAATACTGCTTTCCACAGAAAGGTAGCATTTTTTTGTTATCAAACATCACAGTTGTATTATATCTATATTCTAAATATATTTTGTTTTTTGAGAATATTTAATCTTCATCATATGTGTGAAATTATTTACATCCATGTGTGCCCAAGCATCACATGTGTTAGTACGAGAAGACTCTAGAACACAATGTCAGATACCCATGGAACTAAGTAGAATTACAGATGTTCGTGGGCCACTACATGGGTGCTAGTGTTGAACCTTGATTCTTTTTTATTTATTTATTTATTTATTTATTTATTTATTTATTTTGTATTTATCAAGAAAAACAGTAAAATGAATTTAAAATGCTCATAAGTTAACAATAACTATAAAGAAGATAAAAATCATAAGCATGACTTATCAAGGGTGATAATGCAAATAAGATTGCTACACATATATTTACTTTGTGTTCAGCTTTCCCTCTGAATTTTTTTTGCCATCCCTGTATATCCATAGTCAAGGTCACACTGATCCAATAATGCTTAGATCAGTCTCCACTCCTAGCAAATCCAGTTTTGCCCCCCCTCCCTCAAGAGTGAGTCAGGTGTTCCTATAGTTGGAGTGGGATCCGAAGGGTCAGTCCAGGGTGTTTCTGATCCCAAGCTGATCAGTGGTTGTGGATTGCAGCTTGGGCATGCTTGGCTTTTTTTCTTGTTTGTTTGTTTAGAGACCACTAATGAGTGAGTACATCCCCTGCCTATCTTTCTGAGTTTGTGATACCTCGCTCAGGAGGATATTCTCCAAATCCATCCATTTGCCTGCGAATTTTAGGATATCATTTTTTCTTACTGCTGAGTAGTATTCCATTGTGTAGATGTACCACAGTTTGTTAATCCATTCTTCAGTTGAGGGACATCTAGGTTGTTTCCAGGTTCTTGCTATTACATTGAACCTTGATTCTACATAACAGCAGCCAGTGTTCATAACCATGTATCTTTCTTACCAGAGCTCCCCATTTCCTGATGTGAGCATTTGTATGGGATTTCCTAGCTGATCTCAAGCTCACTGTTTTTCCAAGGAGGACCTTGAACTTCTGGTTTTCTGTTTAAGGTCCCGAGTGGTGGGTTTTAATCACCATACCTAGTGTATACAATGCTTTCTGCTGCAATTCAGACCCAGAATTACTTCAATGCTAGACAAGTAGTCTAACAAGAGAACTATAAACAGTCCTACATGTTTGTTTTGTTTGCCTTATGACATAAAATCTCATATATTTAGGCTGTTTTCCAAATCCTTACATAGCTGAAGCTGGGCTAGAGCTCACTCTTTTCTTGATCTTCCTGCATTTAGTTTCTAAATACTGGTATTACAGACATTGACCACCCAACCCCCCCGCCCCCCCCCGTTTATTTTATTCAAGGATAGAGACATGAGAAAACAGTAGGAATTTCTCCAGTTGTTCAATGACAGCCTGTTTATAGGAGTTGCAGGATGGTCAGGGTATGTGCACAGTTCATATATCTCATAAATTAATTAATGAAGAAATAAAAAAGAACCTGTTATTACCACATCTTTCATGCATTTTCTGTTTGACAGTATCACACTTGTAATAAGAAAACCCTGGAGCTGCAGAGATAGATCACTTGATAGTTAAGAACACTTAATGCTCTTGTGGAGGACCCAAGTTCAGTTCTCAACACTCAGGTTGAGTAATCATAACTACCTGTTCAATCTCCAGAGAGCATACTTCCTCTTCATGCCTTTGCTGGCACCTACACACAAGTACCTAATTTAAAGCTAAAAGAAATCTGATGGACTGTTTATTTCTTGAGACAGGTTTCCCTGTATAGCAGCTCTGGCTGTCCTGGAACTCACTCTGTAGACCAGGCTGGCCTTGAACTCATAGAGTTCAGCCAGCCTTTCTCCAGAGTGCTGGGATTAAAGGCATGCACTACCACTTCCTGGTTTAAAATGAATCTTAAAAAATATGAAAACAAAAGTTTTTACTCCTAATTAGGATTTTTAAAAAAAAAAAAAATCTTAAACTTTTATTTTGTTTTAAGAGCATGAGTATTTTTATATCAGTTCTATGGAGCTGAAGTTCTACACTGTTGTAAGCAACCACGTGGATTTTGTGAACCAAATGTAGATTCTTTGGAAAAATAAGCAGTGTTCACAGCCATTGAAAACTTTGTAGCATTCAAGAATGATAGAGCCATCTATTTTCCTGTATCTTTTTAGATGGGGTCACACTATGTAGATTTGAAATTCTGTGGAAGTAATAGTTTAACCATATATTTTCCAGAGCCTGTAGTGTGAAGTAGGAAAAGTGCTGGAATTCAGATTAAGCACATTCTGATGCTCAGAACATGGTATCTTCAAGTTTCTGATCATATGGTGCTGAGGACAGCATCATGGGATTCTGGCATGCTAGGAAGAAACTTTCTATCAGGCCTGGCATTGCACATTTTAAAGCCCATTATGCAGCATTCACAGTAGGAATTTCTCCAGTTGTTCAATGACAGCCTGTTTATAGGAGTTGCAGGATGGTCAGGGTACGTGCACAGTTCATGTATCTCAAAAATTAATTAATGAAGAAATACAAAAGACCAACAAACAAATAACCCTTGTATACAAAAACAGACAAAAAAAGAATTTCTACTTCCCCAGAGAAATTCATGTTAGTAATTTGCACGTGGAAGGATAAAACATGCTATCACACTGCCAAGGAGCCATGTTAAGTTTATTGAAGGAACAGGTTGGGGGAGAGGAAGAGAGAGACAGTGAAAGAGAAAAGGAGGAAGAAGAGGGGCAGAGAAGGAGAGTGTCTGCCATGTGGTTGGGGCTCTTTAAAGGGTGACCATGTAGACAGCCCCAGGTATGGCATGGAGTGCCCCATCGGAGTACCCCTGCAGGTGGGGGTATGGCTACAATATGGCACGCAGCCACGCCCACATTAACAATTCGCACTTTGTTAGTATATAAAAAAAACACAGGTTTTGCTTGTATGTTTGTGCAAGGATGTCAAATCTTGGAATTATAGACAGTTGTTAGCTTCCATGTGGATGCTGGAAATTGAACTCAAGTCCTTTGGAGGAGCAATCAGTGTCTAACCTCTGAGCCATCTCTCTAGCCCCCTCAGAGGTAGGTTAAAATGGCTTTTTTGGAGTGGAGGCATCTGCATCATGGGACTGCCTCTTTGGCCAGGGCGCAGTTGCAGTGAGACTGAGAGGCTGAGCATCAGGCAGTGGGTGAGTTTGGCTGGAATCAAACTGCCATCTGGGCCAGTTTATTGTCCTGTACTTTTCCACAAAATCCTGATGAACTTTATTTAGGATAAATACAGCTGTTTAGGGTTGGAAGTAGGAAAGTAGGTGAGCAGTTGAATTTGGAATGCGGAAGTTTTTTTAAAAAAAAAACTCTTCCATTTGCCCGTACACTTGCTTGGAATGTTAGCTGTCACAAAATATAATCTAGGGGATCAAAAATGGATAAGTTGGTGAGGTCACTGGTGAGTTTTTTTGCTGCTGAAACTCAGAGGGGAATTTGAGCCAGATAGATTTATGTTGTCACTTAAACAGCAGTCTCAAGGAGAGTGAAAACACTCTAGAACACTTGTCAGTGTTTAGGGTGATCCACTGGGACACTGCTGTAGCTATATACCATAGCTATATGCCAAATCACCCCCAGGCATTCGTCAACACTAGGGAGGATGCTCCGGGGAATAAACCCAACCCATGCTGCAACACTGTAAAGACATGTTGGTTATACAGTGTGTGCCACACACTATCTGGTTGTTGGCCAGCAAAGCCCTGAGGATAGGCACCTGGAATATCCCTGGGAGGGAGTCCCATGGAGAAACTTCAGTAGCAGGGAATGGCAGGAGTAAGGGAACACTTACCAATTGGGGCTGGTGGTGTGCAAATGTACTCTGTGACCTAGAAAATGGAAGAGCGAATCTTGGCAGGGACTCTTGGATGAGACTTTCTTAGATTATGTGCACCTAAGTCTAAGAACAGGCCTCCCGGTTTTCAGTTCCAATATTAATATTTTGTGCATGTGGAAGGATAAATCACACTAGCGTGCTGCCAAGGAGCCCTGCTAAGTTTATTAAAGGAAGGGTGGGGGAGGGGAAGAGAGAGAGAGTGAAAGAGAAAGGGGAGGAGAAGAGCTGGCAGAGAAGGAGAGAGTGTCTGTCATGTGGTTGGGGCTCTTTAAAGGGTGACCATGTAGACAGCCCCAGGCATGTCATGGTGTGTCCTGTCAGAGTGCCTCTGCAACATGGCATGCAGCCACACCCACACTAACAATACTCAACTTTTACTTTTTAGATTCCTTTATTTATCAATACAGATTGGACTCTTTTTCCATGGTTATAGGAAGTAATAAAGGCTCCTTCATCCATTGCTGGTGCCCCACAGGAAGCACTGCACACTTAGAAGCCCTTCAGAAGATAGGCTTTTTTTGTTTGTTGCTATTTTTCTTTTACATTTTATGTATACATTTCTCTGTGGGTGTCAGATTCCCTGGAACTAAAGTTATAGACAGCTGTGAGCTACCATGTGGGTGCTGGAAGTTGAACCTGGACCCACTGGAAAAGCAGGCAATGTTCTTATCCACTGAGAAATCCCTCCAGCCCCTCAGATGGACTCTTAATGGCCTAAGATTTATAATGATCCTTGTCCAGAAGCTGCTGCTCTGTTTTCATCCCACCTTCACTAGGGCAGCAGCATCCTATGTGACACATACTTGTAATACTCATCTGAAATCTAAATTTCAACGTATGCTTTTATTTTAATTCTGTATCTCACTCAGACAAATTGTTCATAGTTTTAATCTACAAGGGAAAAAAAGATGTTCTGAGTGTCACCTTGATCTACTCTTATCCTTGGATATTGGTTAGTATGGACTGTGTTCCTTTGAGGTGTCAAAGGTTACCACATTTCTCATTTAAACTAATGAGGGATCAGGTTGTTGAAATACCCCTCTGCTCATCCACATGAATGATCCATACTTAGAATGCTACATTTCATGTCACTGGTTTCATTGACCACCTTAGAGTCCACTTGGATGAACATGGTGGAGACTGAGAAATCTGATCCCTCAAGCCCTGGGACTACAAGACAGTGGATGATGGGATACCTGTACTCAAATTGGCCTTAGTAACCTTAGAGTCTCACTAAAGCCATCTACCGTGATAGACGCTTCTCTCACTTGCTGGTTTTAGTGTCCTGCCATCAGTTTCAAATATGTTAACTAAATCACCTGAAAGGAACCCAGTCCATCCTCAGTCAAGACGCAGGGATGACAGTTGCCCTGGTAAAACAGTGATCATTCATTTATCCTCTTAGATTAAAACTACTAATAAGTTGTAAGGGTGAGGTACAGAAAAAATGAAAATAAAAACAAACGTTGACATTTGGATTTGAGATGAGTATGGTAGTTTAGGCTTTTAAGGTGAAAGCAATGGATTGGGTTTCACTGGGAGCTGGAGCAGAATAGGAAGATTCAGGAAAATTTGGGTCACCTTTGACCCTGTCTTAGTGAGAATAGTGTCAAAGGGCAGTGAAGCAGCTTCAGGAAGAAGCCTTCTAGACAATTCTTAGCTCCATAGGTACGAAAACCCTTTAAAGCACTGATAAGACATACCTGTGCACAAATGCTTATATACATAATATAAAAATAAATGAATCTTTAAAACAGTTGCACATAGATAAATAGCCACTGACATTTTAAGTTGACATACAAACTGATGCTTTTTATTATGTCATTTGCATAAACGTTTGTCATTTTCTCTGTTCTTACTCATTGACCCCCCCCACTTCCTTCTCTCTGCTTGCCTCTTGCTTTCCCACAATGCCGGAAGCTATATTTTGGAGTCCTCCCTCCACCCACAATTGCCCACTAACACACCTCCAAACTTCCAAGTCAGGGGGGCCCTCATCCCCTAATGGATGAATATGAGCCTTCGCTCTGGTTATTCTTTTTATATCCTCAAGGCAGTGTGTTAAAAGGATCTCATCTGAAATACTTGTCAATGCTGGTCAAGAAAAACTGCATCTCCCTGCCTACTCCTTCCCTACAAATCCTCTCCCTGCTTGCACACATACCTATTTTGTGTTTAAGATTCCTTTTTTGTTCATACAACACTCTCATGCTCTCTCACCCCCTTCTTCTTCTTCTCATCCTTCCTCCCTCTTCCCTTCAACCCTGCCCCCACAAAGCCGATGAAACAGCATCCAGCTGCTCCTCCCCTAGAGCTACCCTCACTTCCCAGAACTACTCTTAAGGAAGCCAGCCAGAAGTCAGCCCCTGCCTCAGGCTGCTCAAGACCACACCTACAGGTTACTTAAGGCCCAGTAGCCAAAGTTACTCTTTCCTGTCTTTCCCAGGGTCATCCCGGGTTGCTTTGCTCTGTTTATCAAACTTGGATTTATTATTTCTTCTTGATTAACTTATTGCATCGGCAGCAGCAACGAGAATCCAGCAACCAAGTATTTTAAAACTTATCAGGTGGAGCCTCAGGTATTCAGTCAGACTGCCTGTTTTGGTTTTCAGGTGTGCTGAAAGGAAGGTCCTAACTACCAGAGAAACTCAGAGTTTCGGAAACTCTGAAACTGTGAAAGTTCTGAAACTTTGAGTCTTGGAGCCTAGAGCTCCTTGGAATCACTTCCTGCCCCTGGTGGAATCTGAAGACTTGTTATCTGTGTTCAGATCGGGTAAGTAACTTAGCTCTCTCATAACACAACATCTCACTCAGCAGAATCTATACTTGTGTTCACTGTGTGGATTATTCATATCGTTTTTGCTAATTTTTGTTAGATTAAAAACTTCATTATAACACTGCCTGGCCTGGAATTCACAGGGATTTGGCTGGATAACAATCAGCGACAGCAAGTTTTCTTTATATCAAAGTGATTATTTGAGTTTGTGGTTTCTGTGTTCAGAGGTAGTCCCATTGTGAGTATCAGGAGACCTTGAACTCCAAGAAATCATGGGAGTAGTTACCTATGAGTCATTTAAATGCATTGTCTATGATGATTTCTTTCTTTTTTTAAGACATGAGACAGAGTTTCTGTGTAAACCAGGTGGTCCTGAACTCATAAAAATTGTCTCTGATCACTAAAATTAAAAGGTGTGCCACCAACACTTATATTACGCTGATCATTAAAACAATTTAAACCAAACTTGGTTGTGTAAACCTTTAATCACAGTGTTTGGGAGGCAGAGGCAGGCTGGTCTATAATGTAAGTTCCATGACTTCCAGAACTGAGACCATGTAACAACAACCAGAATACCAAGAATTTCCTTTTCTCTGCTGGTTAATACATGACCTCATCATGGAGACTAAGATGGTTTGAATCTTCATAAAAGTATTCCACTTTCCTTGTCTCAGTGTTCAAATTAAAAGTGTGGACCATCATTTTACATGTGTGGACCATAAAATTACATGTTGTTCTTTTATTTTCCATTAATTTTTGGAGATTTCAAGTTCAAGAACTCTAGAAGTAATCTACTATGACAATGGACTAGTGATATTCCTGAATGCAACATGTAAATTATCATGTTCATCCCAGAGTCCTGTCTTCCCAGATGCTTTATAGTTACAGACCATGGCAATGACCACTGATGCTTTACTGACTCTGTTTTAGTGTTTCTTTCTTTCCCTGTCCAGCCCCATAGCACAGAGAGTAAAAGCTTGCAGCCCTCCTGACTCCTTCCCTGAAACATGAACACAGAGGATAACCAACAATGGAAGTCAATAACTAATGCCTGGGAAGGTTGGAAACTGGGTGTTTCCTTTGCTTTATTTGAGGTCCTGGAGAAGGGAACACATGAGCTAAGAATTCAGGCTTCCTGGTGACTCCTTAGTAGAAATGGATTGACCTGAACTGTGGTTGGAACAGGATGGGGTATTAGCTAATGAGCATGGTTTTGAGAGGCTTCACAGGACAGACAGGGGAAGTATAGCTCTAAAACCATGAAGTGGTAATCAAATGTGAAAAATGAGATGTCCACCATTAGCACAGTAATAATTTTGGCCAGAGAGGTCCTTGTGTGTCCTTGAGTTCTCTAAGTTTGCTAAATGATGTCTTTGTTACATTCTTTCTCAGGATCATTTTCCCTGTTTACTCAGATATTATATCCTTTTATAGTCTTTGGTTTAGTTAAAGATTAGATAATTATAACTACAATTTTCTTTAGTTATTATGAAAGACAAATTAAATATAAAACTTTAATCTTATAAAAATAAGATAAAATATTTTCTTTAATTTTACTAAACACAAATAGACTAAATATTATAACTACAGTTGTTACTTAATAAATATTTTGTTATATATAACTTTGGTATGTTAAAATTGAAACCTTCCATTTTTATGGAAGTGATGTGAAATATCTCTGTGTATACTGTGAATATCATTGGTTAGTAAAGGGACTGTTTTAGCCTATGAAAACCCAGCTTAGAAGCAGGCAGGAAATCCAAGCGTAGATACATGGGAAGGAGGACAGAGTTACAAGAGATGCAATTCAACCACCCAAGATGAAATATGTAAAAAAAACAAAGGTAAGCCACAAGCCACATGGCAAGACAGAGTTTAATAAAAAATGTGCTTAGTTAAGATCTGAGGAGAGCTAGATAGCAGTAAGCCTGAGCAATAGGCTGAACAGCATGAAATTAATATACACGTCTGAGTCATTATTTAGGGCTAAACAGCATTGGGGTAGCAGGCAGGCTCCAACCACAGGACTGGGCCTGGCCAAAAGAATATGGAAATATGAGGTGGTATTAGGAAAAGATCATGCTTTTGAGAAACTTCCGCAACACAGACAAGGGAAGTATCACTTTAAAAACAACAAATGGTGATCAAAATGTGAAACCTGAGATATCCACCATCACCAGAGCAGAGACTTGCCCAGAGAGGTTCTTGTATGGGAAGAAGAAAGGCTTCCTAAGTTTTCTAAATGATATCTTTGCATCCATGCTTCCTCAGGATCATTATCCCTGAAAACCTGTCAGAATGAATAACCAGAACCCACTCACACTGATGCAGTTGGCAAGACAGAGGCTGCTGAAGGAGGAGGCCTTGATGATTTCTACTCTGGAGGAGCTGCCCATGGAGCTGCTCCCAGGGATACTTGAGGAAGCCTTCACTGAGAAATGTATAAATATTCTGAGGGTTATTGTGGCTACCTGGCCATTCCCCTGCCTTCGTGCAGGGTTTCTGATAACAATGCCCTGTCTGGAAACTTTGAAAGCTCTGCTTGATGGACTAGATATGCTGATTGCTGAGAAGCTTCATCCCAGGTAATCAGGACCCAGCTATGGGGGAGCAAGGCTGTGTGGGTGCAGAGAAGGAACAACTGGGGACAGGGAGGATTGTCCAAAGGTGGATCAGAGGCTTCTTACAGCGTCAGCATAGAGAACTGTAGAGGTTTGGGCCTTGTCTCAGCCATCTGGGCAAACAATGGCAAATTGGAGGACAGAAAAGTAGACATAGCCGTTAGGGAATAAGCCTCTTTTTCCCAGACCCACAGTTACAAGCGCAAGGAGGCTTTGACTAATGGACATGGAATAGAGGAAAGTGAGACCAGCTATATAGATGGCTCACTGGAAAAGATTACTTTTCACAAAGCATGAGGCCGGGGGCTTGATCAAAGGGAAAACCAAAAATTTGGAAGGAACAGGTTATATAAGATGTGGCAGGAAGTAAACTGTAAGATATATCTTCTCATATATTCTGGAAATTCTGTTTTACCAACAGGAGGTTGAAACTCAGAGTTCTTGATTTGACTCATGTGTACCATGTCTTCTGCAGCGTTAGAACTAGAACTCAAGAAGGTGACCGCTCACCACAATCCGTGAGGCAGAAGCAGACAATGGAGATCTGTCCTATGTCTGGTGTGAAGAAACGTTTTGTGGTAGTAGCTAATCTGGATCTCAGGAAGGATGGGTTCAATGAATGTGACACATACTTGTTGCAATGGGCCCAACAGCAAAAAGATACCATTCATCTATGCTGTAGAAAGCTGCAAATTGTGGATTCACCTGTCCTCAGTGCCATAGAGACCTTCAAAATAATACATCTAGACTGTATCTTGCAGCTACAGATGAGTCAGTGGTCTCTTCAATTCATAGCACAATTTTTTCCTTACCTGAGTCAGATGAGAAATATTCACACCCTTGTACTAGCAGGAAGTCAGAAGGACAGATTTACTGCTTCTACAGAGCAGGAATGGATATGCACATTGCTTTCTCTGTTCTCTAAACTTCCCTGTCTCCAGAATCTCCACGTAAATGCCGTTGATTTTGCAACAGGCTGCCTTACAGAGTGGCTCAGGTAAGGAAGGATAGATAGAGTCCTCCAGAACATAGAAATCATATCTTTTCTTTACAGGTCAGTGGATCCTTGATGCTCTGACTGCTATGAGCCTACAAGTGGCAGAGACATAGCAAATGAGCTCTATGCTCAGACATGTATGAACAGGCATTAGCATGCCTCTAATTCCTCATGTGTAAAAGGTTGTTTAGAATCTAAAAAGGGGATGAGTAGATGGGAAATAAGTGATACTGGGTTTGGAATTGGGGGAATTGGCTGTGGTGGGGAACAAACATATCAGAGGACTCTTAGGGACTCTGTAGGATGAAGCTGAATACATAATATGGACAGGCTAAATTTAGGACAAGCTTCATCTGTGTTTCTTTTATTCCTAGCAATCCTTCAATAGGATTAATATAATCAATCTCTGCATCTCTCCCTAGGTGCATGACAACACCCTTGGAGAGCCTGTCAATCACTTACTGCAAGATTACAGAGTCAGACTTTGATTACCTGAGCCAGTGCATAAACATCTGTGAGCTTAGACATCTGAACCTGAATAGTACAGTGCTTTCTGATTTATGCCCTAACCTTCTTGCGGTTCTCTTTGGGAGAATCACAAGAACCCTGCAAACCCTGGAATTGGAGGAATGTGAGATGGAGGACTCTCATTTTAATGCCATCTTGCCTGCTCTGAGCCAATGCTTCCAGCTTACCCAGATCAATTTCTATCAGAATAATATCTCTCTATGTGTCCTAAAAAACCTTTTACTTCACACAGCCAAGCTGACCAGGCTAAAGTATGAGCTGTACCCTGCCCCTCTGGAATGCTACAAGAATTTGAGAATACTTACAGACAAATTTCAGAAGCTTTGTCCGGAGCTGCTAGATATGCTTAAGGTCCACAGGCAGCCCAAGAAAATCTGTTTTTTTACAAGATTCTGTTTGGACTGTTTTGAGTTCTGTTACTATGATGGAGAGGCTAGACTTTGCCTTTGTGAGCAGGCAAAATAAGGTTGCTTCTGGTGCTGAGAATGGAAGCCTAGTGTAGGTAACATGTATACTGTGGACATCCTTGATTACATAGAATAAATGTGCTGAATTTTTTAGTTTCCTTTTGTATCTTTATCTGAGCACACAGCCCACTCATTCCCACAGTTTCCATCCCTGTTTCTTTCCCCATCATGCTAACCAGGTCACTCTTAAAGTTGTGCAAGCCATGGCATCTTAAGGATAGATCTCCTATTGAGGGGATATAGGGCACATGGCTTCACAATGTTCATTGTTTTGGTAAAACAGTGTGCAAAGGGAATGAGGCTGATATGAAGAATAAAGGGTTGAGGGAACAGGAGACTGGTAGAGTGAGAAAGAAATTTATGCATTCCTAAGTAATGAGTTAGCATCAGAGAGACAATTATAAACTTTTAAATGTTGTTCTAGTAGCTGTAAAAGTACAGTTGGACTTTGGCAACCTAGTGGAACACTGACTCTCCGGTGTGCATCACAGTTAGTGATTGTTGGGGACACAGAACAGAGGTCCTCTTCTACAGAATACAACACTATCTGTCTATGCCTGCCTTTAATATCTTCTTTGCTCAGTTGTTTCACTTCTAGGTTCAACTGTGCATGATAAACTTAGGGTTAAGTTTAAAGGTGTGAGCTACTGCTGTGTGGTACTTTGCACAGAAACATAGAAAGATCTCTGTCTCTGGAGTTACGGGATTAAAGGAGTAGGTCACCATTTGGTCTTTCATGCTGGGTTTAAAGGCAAGAGTTACCACTCTCATTCCTGTGCTGGGATTAAAGTCATGAGTTACCACTCTCTGAGTCTTGTGGCTTAACTGTGGGTGGATCTGTTCTCTGATATTCCAGACTGATTTATTTAAATATAAAATATATCACCACACCTGTGTTTGCCAAGTGTTGCCTCTAAGCTCTTCTGATGTTGGGAAAAGAACTTTACAAGTTATTACAATTAATAGTGAGAAAGCATTAACAAGATTAATAAGAGGCCAAAGGAAAGCTGCCAGTTGCCTTCTCTAGTGGGTTTCAGAGATGCAACTCCAGTCTTCTGACATAGAACAAGGACCTTCACCTGCTGAGCTGAGCTATCTTGGCGTCACAGGGTAAGGAAATTCTAAAAGGTCTTGATGCACTGAAGTTTCTCCTGCTATTCTCTAGAGAGACACCATTGTTTTCTGCTTATGATGTGTTATTGTTTGGCATGGTTTCACATGTAGACCAGGCTGGCTGGAAACTCACAAACATTCTCCCACCTCTGTCTCTGAATTGCTAAGATTAAGGCTGTGAACTGCATGTAAGGATACACTGAGGTTTTAACAAAGTTTTTTATTTGTTTGACTTTCATCTTATACTCCTTTGCTATTCATTTTTTCTTTTGGCTTCCTTATTGTTTTGTCTTTATTTTAAATTTAGAGAGAATGTATCTTTCTTGCTCCTAATAATTCTAAGCTCCTTGGTTATGGTATCACCCTGCCTCAGGTACTTGGTAGCTAAAATTAAAAATTCTTGACAAGCACAACGCTTTCATATCTGGAACATATTCATATGTTTTTGTTGGTTTATTTTTTTCTTCTGCCTTTTTGGTTAGACAGATCTTACACTCATTTTGACTCCAAATATAGCCTTGTATTTATTTAACCTAGAGTCCTTCACTTTGTCTTTGGTTTTTATTAAGCCTATCATGGAAGCTGTGTAGCCCTGCTGTTCTGGGCCCCACATTGCTTTGTGCTCAAGCTGTTCTGATGTCCACAACCTTATCTTGAAAAAAAAAAAGCTCACAGAGACCTTCTTCCCTCTGCATCCCCAGAGCTGAGATTGAACTCATGGGGAGGGTTCTATTATTGCTGTCCTTCAAATGTTTTATTGGTTTAGGAAGAGAAGATCCAGAAGATCTCAAAACAAAATATATAACACAGCTAGATTTTTTCCATTCTTTTCCCTTGTAGTTTCAAAAGAAGCACAGGCAATCTGGAGTCACTGGAGATTCCTGTCTCAGAGTTCAAGCTTCCCAGATGCTCTGAGTGTACTTGTATGACTCTATCATATATGAGCATTTATTATGTCTGTACAATGATTTTTATGACAGTGACTGTAACCCTGTCATCTTGAGCTGGCAGTTCTGTTTCTTCAGGCTTAAATAGTACAGTGGGTGAGTGTCACCAAACCAGGAGGCAAAATGTCTCAGGGGGAAAGAATAGCTTGTGGTCCCCATGCCCTTATTGTGATATAACTCTGAGTATTGATTCATTATAAATGTCAAATACTACTTTCATCAAGTGTTGCTTACATGTGCATTGTCTCTGAACTGTCATTATCTTAGAAATCATGTCATTCTGCACAGCCATGCTGATAATCAAGTCCAAGACCAATCGGCTTTATTTCTTCTTAAAATTTCTTTATCATTTTTATAACCTGTTAATGTTTTGACCTACTTCCTGGTGCCCTGGTCAATAAGCAATAACCTGACTATCCAGTATCTTTACATCAAGCTCCATTTAAGAAGATCTGTACCCTTTGCTCATTCTTTTTTTTAAAAAAACTTTTTTTATTTATTTGCCTTGGTGTTTGCCTGGAACTACAGATGGTTGTGAGCTGCCATGTGGGTGCTGGGAATCGAACCCGGATCCTCTGGAAGAGTAGTCAGTGCTCTCAAATGCTGAGCCATCTCTCCAGCCACCCTTGCTCATTTTTATTCTTTCTCTTTTTACTCTTGTCAGATCATAGGCATCCCAGACCTACCCTCTTTCTTTCTCTTTCTCTCCTCTCCTCTCTTCTCCCTATTTCTCTACTCCTTACTTTATAATAAAGCCTCCATGTGAGCACAGCCTGAGTGTCTCTTTCCCTAGCCCCTACCTACTCCACACTGACCAAGTAAGCTACCTACCTGCATGAGGCTGGGGCTCCTGCCTTGTTTTCATCTGTCAGCTATTACTCTCTCTCTCTTAAGATCAAAGCATACTTCACTTTCTTTCTCTTCTCTTCTTCCAGTATACCCACTAACCACTTCTCAGCCATTTCTCTTCTGAAAAGTGTAGGCCTCTCATAAATATCAATAAGCCAAGCTTGTAGTGATATATCTATATATATTTAGTAAAATTAATCTGGAATATCAGAGTCAACCACAGAACCAAGCCATGCATCAAGAAATGGTGACCCACACATTTAATTTAGTTTTAGGAATGTGAAAACAGGAAGTTAAGAGAGCCAGGCAGAGCAAAAGAAGAGGGTTTTTCAGCTCTACCAGAGACTTCTATCCTCCCTGTCTCCTCAGGATGAAGAGAGTTGCATTTGGAGGGTAACTGGAGACAGGCCTGAGGAGTTGCCTGAGGGACAAGTGATTGTGGTTTGTTCTCTATCTCTCTGAGATTCTAGCTTTTCCCCAATATCTTGCTTGAGGTTTTTATTATATACCAAATAAAATTTGTGTGATATATGATATGTCAAGTTGCACATACCACCACCATACACACATACACACATACACATACATACACACACACACAACTGACAACTCATGCTGGTGAGGACTTGGAGCAAAGTGAACATTCCTCCATTCCTGGCGGAAATATGAACTTGTGCAGCTCCTTTGGTGGTCTCTCAGAAAATTGAAATTAATTTACCTCAAAACCCAGCTATACAACTCCTGGGCATATACCCCCAAATGCCCCATTCTACCACAAGAACATTTGCTCAACTATTGTTCATAGTAGCTTTATTTGTAATAGGTAGAAACTGGAAATAACCAAGATGTGCCTCACTCAACTGAAGACTGAATAAAGAAAATGTGCTACATTCAGCTGTTAGAAACAATGAGATTATGAAATTTGCTGGCAAATGGATAAAACTAGGAAAGATCATCCTAAATAGGGTAACCCACCACCAGAGAATCTAAATAAAAAGGAGAGGGATTAATGAAAAATGCATGAATCTTTATGAAGAGGAAATAAAAATATCTACAGTGAACAGTGTGGGGGATTTGAACGAGGTTCTGGGGGTGAGAATAAGAGGGTCTGGTATGGGGAAAGGAAAGGATGGAGGGAAAGAATACTGGGAGAAACATTTCGGGGAAGAACTAAAATCCCAGTACAATGAAAACTCTCTTTTCACTATTTCAGATAAATAGATAAGAAACAATCTGATGCTAATACCTTATTGTTTCTTGATTGTCCAGTAAAGGAGAATGTAAGTCAGAGCTTATGGGACAGCCATACCAAAATACAGACAGAAACCTCAAATGCACATTGAAGATCCAACAATAAGGTTGGAGAGACGTATCAGGTAAAGAGAGTGACATTCTCCAAATATTGGAGGGCTTTATTTGAAGGTGATAACTTGTGAAGGTCCCATTCAGGTTTCAATGAACACAATCATCTGCAAGAAATGAAAACTCAGTGCATATTTGACTTTTTCATCCTGGATCGGACTTTGGGGAGTCTGATGCCAGGGCATTCAATTGTATCATATTTAAAACAGTAAAATTTTTGCAAGTGATCCATTCCAAGTTCTGGTACAAAATAAAGCTTTGGCTGTTATTATATAGAAATTCACTGACAAAGTACACATGACCATGAAGGTGGGCTCTAAACTAAAACATCAAATTCTGTGGTCTCTGATCAATAGCATAGAGGCTAGCAGGCCCTTAGGTCCACATGGTATACTTTATAGATGAGTAGTGGTCTAAGGAGAGAAGAGACAGGGATAAGCATTCTGGAGAATTTGGGTAGAGTCTGCCTTTATAGAAAAGGTAGGGGAGGTCTGCCTCCAGAGATAACAAAAATCTCACCAGGACCTGTGGTGATATATATTTAATAAAATTAATCTGGAATATCAGAGTTAAACACAGAGCCAAGGAGTGCCAACTCACACCTTTAATCCTAGATTTAGGAATGTGAAAAGAGGAAGTTAAGAGAAATGGGCAGAAGAACAGAGGGTTTCTCAGCTTTCCCACACACTTTCCTTATTTTCCATTAAGGAAGAGAGATTTGCAGTTGGAAGATTACTGGAGACAAGCCTCAGGAGGTGGCTGGGTGAAAAGCTGACCACAAGGACCTTAACAAAATTCACACTGGGTTTTCTAGATGAAATGTAGATATTGATTTTTACCTCCATTGAGGAGACACCCCTGCATGATTAAAATTCCTAGTATTTTTAATGTTCTGTGATAAGAGGACCTCTGTTCTATATTCCCCCAAATCAGTAACTATGAAGCACACCAGTCATTCAGTACTCTCCTAGATTGCCACAGTCCAACTGTACCTGTACAGCTAACAGAACAGCATTTACAACTTTATAATTTTCTCTCTGATGTCAAATCATCACTTAGAAATGCATAAAATTCTCTCACTCTACCATCATTTCATCATTCTCCATGTCAACCTCATTCCCTATAATCTTAACCCTTTGCACACCACTGTCTTTCCAATATAGTGAACACTATAAAGCCATGTGCTCTAGATACCTTCAATGAGAGTCCTGTACTTAAGATGCAATGGCCTTCACAGCTTTAAGATTGACATGATTCACATGATGGGGGAAAGAAAACAGGGATTAGAATGCTGGGAACAAGTGGTCTCTGTGCTCTAATAGAGACAAACAAGCAACCCAAAAAACTCAGCACATTTATTTTATTCAATCAAGGATGTACACAGTATATATATCCTTCCCACACTAGGCTACCATTCTCTATCAGAAGGACCCTTATCCTGTTTATGTGCAATGGCAAAATCTGGCTTTCAGGTCATAGAAACAGGACTTAAAACACTTTAAACCAATTCTTACACCAAAGGAGACTTTCTTGGATTGCATTTGGGCACTGAGTATGTACACATCTCTGAACAAAGCTGCTGAAATTTGTCTCTAAGTATTCTCTAATTCTGAGAGCATTCCAGAAGAGCAGGGTACATCTCATGAACCATCTTGCTCAGCCTGGCTGTGTTATGTAGAAGGTTCTTTAGGACACACACACAGATAGTATTATCGTAGAAATGGACCTTAATAATCTGGGATCATTGGCTCAGGGCAGGCAATATGGTCCACCATCTCACATTCCTCCAATTTCAGTTTGCAGATTACTCAAAATTTTCTTAATGAAAATTCCAAGAGGTATAAGGACTAAATAAGATAGCACTATGCAATTCAGTTTTAGATGTTTAAGCTCACAGATTTCAGGCACTGACTCAGGTAAAACAAGTCTAGTCAGTGAGAGCTTGTAGTCAATGATTGATAGGGTCTCCAAGGATATCTTCATGCATCTAGACAGAGATCCATAGATTAGTTATGTCAATGGTATTAAAAATTGGTGGGAATGAAAGACATGCAGATGAAGCTTGACCTAAATTTAGCCTGTCAATATGATGGAGTCAACTTCACCCTAGTAATATCTTTAAGAGTCCCCTGAGATGTATGGTTCCTACCATAGCCATGTTCCCTTCCCCCAACACCAAACCCAGTATCAGACATTTTATATCTATTAAACCCTTCTTGGACCCTAATCAATCATTCACATATGAGCAATTAGAGGCATGCTGGTGTCTGTTCACATGTCTAAGCATAAATTTCATCTGCTATGTCTCTGCCACTGCTAGATTTGCATCAGTCAGAATTAAGGACCCACTAATTTGTAAAGAAAGGGCTATGTTTGCCCTATTCTGAAGAACCCTCTCCATCCTTTCTTACCTGAGACACTTTTCAAGGCAGGCTGTTACAAAGTAGGTATTATTTACATGAATATTCTGAAGACAGGGGAGTTTAGAGAACAGAGAAAGCAATCATTTTATTCACGACTATTCTGCAGAAACAATAAATCTGTAGAACTTTAAAACTTTCTCTAGCACAGGAATGTGAAGAATTCTTATCTTCTGCAGGTAAAGAAAAAAGTGTGCCATGAGTTAAAACCACCACTGATTCAACTGTAGCTGCAGGAAACAGTTTAGATATAATATTTTGAAGATCTCTATGGCATTGAAGACAGGTGAATCCAAAATTTGCAGCTTTCTACATCATAGATAAATGGAACCTTTTTGCTGCTTGGCTCACTTCAACAAGTATGTGTCACATTCATTGAACCTGGCCTTCATGAGTTCCAGATCAGTTACTACCAGACTTATGACAGATCTCCACTGGCTGCTTCTGCCTTATGGCTTGTGATGAGCAGTCACATTCATGCATTCTAGTTCTAACACTCCACAAGTTATGATGCACTGTTGTAAATGATTTCCTACCCTGCAGGGGCCAGAAGTTTGGCCCTACCTATGCTGGCTTTACCCCCCAAAGATGACTCAGACTCTTACATTAATTTCAGCCTGTTTGGCCTATGTCTCAGGCACATTGCTAGCTAGTTCTTTCATCTTAATTTAACCCATTTCCATTAATCCACCTGCCACATGGCCCAATGACCCCTAGCTCACCTGGGTTCTACATGTTTCTTCTTTGGAGACTGGATGGAGACTGCCTGACTCCACCTTCCTTCTACCTGTTTCTCTTCTGATTCCTCCACCCACTTCTATGGTGCTCCACATGGGCCAAAACAGCTACCTTGTTTACAGAATGATACAGAGAACAGTCCCACCACAGTGCACATGGGTCAAATCAACAACTCTGTTTCACAACCTCCTGTGAATAGAATCTCCAGTATATAAGATGAGATACTTCTTACATTTCACTTCTTTTTTTTTTTAAACTTTATTTATTTATTTGCCTTGGTGTTTGCCTGGAACTGGAACTACAGACAGTTGTTAGCTGCCATGTGGGTGCTGGGAATCGAACCCGGGTCCTCTGGAAGAGCAGACGGTGCTCTTAACCGCTGAGCCATCTCTCCAGCCCTACATTTCACTTCTTATTCAGATCTCATATCAGCTTTCCCTTCCAAATCTTTGCTTTTCCAATTGCCTGGAATCAAGCCCAGGGCCTTATGCTCAGTGAAAATGGATCATTCCCAATGAGCCATGTAACCCAGTCTCACTTCCCTCCATTCCATTCCTATTAACCACAGCCTCAATCCACTTGTGACTGTGGGCCTGGCAGGGAAAGGCCTATTTCCCCATGGCTGTGTGTGAGCTTGTGTCCTCCACATTTGCCATTGTTTATCCAAATGACTGAGACCAGGTTCAAACCTCTACAATTCTCTATGCTGATGCTGTAAGAAGCCTGTAATCTATTTGTTCAAGGTTCTTAGTTCACAGTTGTTTCTTCTCTGCACCCACATAGCCATGCTCCATCATAGCTGGGTCCTGATTACCTGGGATGAAGCTTCTCCATAATCAGCACATCTTGTCCATCAAGCAGAACTTTCATAGTCTTTAGACAGGGGATGTTTATCAAGGATCCTGCAGGAGGGCAGGAAAATGGCCAGGCAGGTATCACGGCCCTCAGGAGGTTTGTTCACCAGGGAAGGACTTACGTATTCCTGGTATCAACTCCATGAGCTGATTCTTTAGAGTAGAAATGATCAAGGCCTCCTCTTTCATCAAAATTTTTCTTGCCAGCTGGATGAGTATAAGTGAGGCCTAATCTCTAACAAATTTTCAGGGATAATAATTTGAGACTACATAAAAGCAAAGACATCATTTAACAAACTTAGAGAGCCTTTCTTCTTCCCACAGCAAGGTTTATTGACAGCACAATACAAGCCAGGCAGGAAGCATACTTCAAGCTTCTGTGACAACAGGGCAGGAAGTAGCTGGTGCCCTTAGCTACAAGGGTTTTGCTTTTTTGTTTTTTGTTTTTGTTTTTTTATAGGTGAAAGCTACAAAAAGCTGGTTGCTTGAGGGTACACTCTAATGTGCTACTGATTGGTTCATGCCCCAGAGTATCTTTGGACCTCACATGGATGGACCCCACTGGAACCCTACCTACGGTGGCTGTTTTGTTCCAGAACTAGTCAAGTGAGAATCTATTCCTTTCCCAGACCTAGAATGATGTCTTGGCTGATCTCTCAGTGTTGGGCAGGTATTCTTCTCTTAGAACTGGGGAGACCACTTACTAGGTCTATTCTTTTAGGATATGTTCTTTTCCCAGGACAGATCAGGCATGACTATTCTTCTCCCAGACCTGAGCAGCACTCTCCCTACAAGACTTGAGAAACTAAACTTTATTTTATCTTTTTATAAAATAGCTACTAGTATGCAAAAATGGGGTTTCTTGAGCTAAGTTTTCTCTCTCTTCAGTCCCTTCTCCAGAACCTCTAGTAAAGCAAAGAAAACACCAGTTTACACTCTTCCCAGTCTCCATTCACTTAGTTGACCCTGCCTGAAACAATTGAGAGAATCTGTGAGATAGACATCGTTAGTTATTGACTTCCATTATTGGTTATCCTCTGTGTTCATGTTTAAGGGATGGAGGCAGGAGGGCTGCAAGCTTTTACTCTCTGTGCTATGGGGCTGGACAGGGTAAGAAGAGACACTAAGACAGAGTCAGTAAAGCTTCAGTGGCTTTGTCATGGTCTGTTCCTATTTGTAAATCATCTGGAAAGAAAGGATTCTACAATGGAGATGATAAATTTCATTTTGCAGTCAGGAATGTCACTAGTCAATTATAATGATATGTTACTTCAAGAGTTCTAGAACACTGTACTTGAGATCTTCAAGAACTAATGGGAAAAAAAGAAAAGCAAAAAATTTCAAATTACATGTAAAATGATGGTTCACACTTAATTTTATCACTGAGACAAAGGAAGTAAGCTGCTTCCATTAAGATTCAAACCATCTTAGTCTTCCTGATGAGGCCATGTATCAACCATCAGGGAAAAAGAACTTGGTATTCTGGTTGCTGTTACAGATTCTCAGTCCTGGAAGTCCTTGAATTTACTCTGTAGACCAGCCTGCCTCTAAATACCAAATGCAGGGATTAAAGGTGTACACAACCCAGGCTAGATTAAATTGTTTTAAAGATCAGCACAATATAACTGTTGGTGGCACACACCTTTAATCTCAGCACTCTAAGACAATATCTACAAGGAAACCCAGTCTCATATCAGAAAGAAGAAAGAAAGAAAGAAAGAAAGAAAGAAAGAAAGAAAGGAGGAAAGAAAGAGATAATCACGGTCAATGCATTTGTTGACTTATAGGTAACTATTCCCCACTAATTTCCTGGAGTTCAAGGTCTCCCTGATATTCATAGTAGGAGTGTTTCTAATCACAGAAACTACAATTCAAATAATTACTTTGATATAAACAAACTTGCTCTCTCTTGCTTTGATCATTATTCAATAGAATTCCCATAAATTCCAAGACAGTCAGTGTTATATATGAATTTTTATGTTAAACAAATTATCAAGATGAAAGAAATACAAATAATCCACCCAGTAAACCCAAGGTTAGACTTTTATGGGTGACGTGGGGTCTTGATAGAGCTAAGGTACTTACCTGACCTAAACACTGGTAACAGGTCTTCAGATTCCAGCAGCTGTGGGCAGCTGGAATTCCTTCTGCTTGTGATGCAATAATTCAGTGAAGTCAAAATAATAAATCCATATTTGATGAACAGAGAAAAGCAATCCTGAAAGACCCTTGGAAAGGCAGGGAGTGAGTCACATGGCAACTATCACTACAGGGCCTTAAGTAACCTGTAGGTATGATCCTGAGCAGCCCCAGGCAAGGGCTGACTTTTGGCTGGCTTCCTCAGAAGCTCTAAGGGTGGGGCTCTATTTAGTGGAATTTGAGGAGGCAGGGTCTGCACAGGGAGAGGGAGAGAGAGAGAGAGAGAGAGAGAGAGAGAGAGAGAGAGAGAGAGAGAGAGAGAGAACAAACACAAGAAATGTATTGTGTACAAGCAGGAGCTAAGGCTCACACCCATAGATTAGGGGGTGAGGGTCCTCCTAAACTGGATGTTTGGAGTTGTGTTTATGGGAAATTCTTGGGTGGAGGGGTCCAAATGGAAGCTTTCAGCATTGTGGGAAAGTAAGACAAGCAGAGAGAGGAAAGTTGGAGAGGACAATGAGTAAGAACAGAGTAAATGTTTATGAAAATACCATAGAGAAAAGCATCAGTTTGTATGGCATCTTGTAATGTCAGGGGCTTTATTTGCAATTGTTTTAAACATTCACTTATTTTTATTTCATGTATATGAGCATTTTTCCCACGGGTGTGTCATATCAGTGTCCTAAAGGGTTTTAATATTCATGGAGGCCAAGAATTCTCTAAAAGGCTTCTTCCTGAAGCTGCTGCACTGCCCTTTAACACCATTCTTTCTAAGACAGGGTCAAACATGACCCAAATTGTCCTGAATAGCTCACAATGAAACCCATTCCATTGTCTCACTTTACAAGCCTAAACTACCATACTCATCTCAAATCCAAATGTCAACTTTTGTTATTCTTTTTATTTTTCTGTATCTCACCCTTACAACTTGTTAGTAGTTTTAATCTACAGAGCATAAAGAAATTATCACTGTGTCACCAAGACTGCTGTCATACCTGGATACTGGCTGAGGATGGACTAGGTTCCCTTTGAGACAGTGAGTTATCACATTTGGGATTGATGAAGGCAGGACACTAAAATTAGCAATTGGGAAAAAAAACCTCTATTAATGTAGATGTCTTCAGTGACTCCTGTGAGACTCTAAAATTACTAAGGGCCATTTGAGGCACAGGTGTCCTATCACCCACTGTCTTTCAGCCCCAAGGGATGAAGGATTGATCACATTTCTCAATCTCTACTACGTTCATTCACTTGGACTCCAAGGTGGTCCACAAAACTGATGGCATCAAATGTGCCGTCCTAAGTGTGGATCATCCATGTGAATGAGCAGAGTGATGATTCTGCAATCTGATCCCTCATCCCTTAGGACTAGAAATGTGGTAACTTATGATACCTCAAAGAAACACAGTCCATACATAGCCTAACATTCCTGCCCCCACCTGGATGGTGTGGCTGGCAGGTTTTTACTGCTCAAGGGTTGGATCATCCAGGTGTCCTTAGGGCTTAGCTCATTCTCTCCTAGAACTGGGCAAGCCCCTGCCAGGAATATGAAACTGAACTCTATTTTATCTCTATGGATACTAGAACACAAAATGTCATTTTTTGAGCTAAGTTTACTCTCTTCATTCCCCCATTTTCTTTTTTGTTACTGTCCCATTCATGGGACTCTGACAGTATGCTCATGGAAGTAGTCTATCTGGAAGATGGTCTTGGGTCCATACTTGTAGGCTCAAACTGATCTGCAAGGTCTCACAGGAGCAGCTGGGACCTAACTTGCAAAGCCAAACTCTAGGCTGTAGGGAGCTTTTGGTCTCCATGAAAAGATTTGTCTCTTATGCCAGAAGGTTTCCTTTTAACTTAGCATTTCAACCTGTTATGGACCATGAATAGCAGGCATAGTTTCTCTATATTACTGCTTCAAACTGACACTGGGGAATTGTTTTTAGGGCCTAAAAAGGTTGAAAAGCTAGTAAAGGAACAGAGATTCAGGGCTTCTGTCAGGGGCACATAGCTGTCTGACCCAGTAGCCAAGAGACGGGAAACAATCCACATCAGTAGAACTGGTCCACAAGCTTCCAGCAAGTCCAGAGCTCCTATTCAAGTGGAAATCTGTTGAGATGTGTTAAAACTGAGAACAAACATTAGAATTTAAATTTGGGGCCTAGTCTTAGTAATTTGGTAAGGGCGGAAGTCCCCAAACTGGAAGAGAAAAGTACCATTCTTAGGAACAGACAGGTGGGAAAAACTTAGGCTGTACTTATCTGGAATCCTTTTGGCCTCTGTGAGGTGGATCCAAATTGTACAATTCTCTGAAGCTCATACAAATTGCAAAAAGACATAAAATTTTTATTTATATTAGTATTACCAATCAGGCTTTATAAAATGAGCCTGAAAGCTGGCTATCACCTTGCAGAAGGATCTGATTGTCTGATTCTACCAAGCTGACAAAGTTATAACTAGCTTAGCCATCAATACTTGCAGAGATCTGAGAAGGGTAAAGTATATCTAAGTGCAGACTGAGCAACTTCCAAATCTACTAAAAACAACAGAGACCAGTCCATATCCAGTTAGCCATACCCAGGACTCCACCTAGTTGGAGGCAGAAGTATCCAAACAGTATCAACCTTCAGCTGCCAGGCCTTTAAGCTGGGAGCTTTTCCCACAGTAGAGGGACATATGGGAGAAGAGTGACCTTACTTTGTCTAGGCAAAAGGGTTCAACCAGTTCTCCAATGTCCTGAAGATCTAGACTGGGATCCTGGAGGCAAGCAGGCATTGTGCTATAGCACCTTGCCCAGGTCAGCAGTACTACAATCCAGGCAGAGATCGAGTGGTGTCTCATAATCTCCTTCAGAGACCTTGGGCCACTATTAGGATCAGGAAGTCTCTGTCTGATATAATGCTTTTTAATAAACATTTTAAATGACATATTCTGCAGATCTCTGAAATATGAGGGCTAGGGTTAGGGTTAGGGGTATATCTGCCCAGGTATATCTGAATAGAAAAACTTTGGTTCTAGTTACTTGTAAGCTCAACCCTAAAAACTTATACAAAGGACTAAATAAAACTCATCCCTGTAATAAATCATAGTACTTATCATGGTTGCAATTAAGAAACTTTGATTATTTATAAGAATGACTGACTGCTTGTTTCCTTACAGCCTTTAATATGTTAGCAGCTTTCATAAGACTTGGGCTTTACAATTTATTTCTGTCAGGTTTAGCCCTAAAATCTATGTTATTGAATTGAAACTTTTTTAGTATCAAAAGTAAAAACTTTAATATGACTCAGTTTATCCAAATAGCTTAAACTTAAAAATGCTAGCTAAAACAAAGAGTCTAGAAATGCACTTCCGAGCCTGGAGAGACCTTGAGTAGGGAAAGACATTTTCCAAGCCACTGGTATTCAGCTTTCCCAGTGGCTTGATCTTTTAATATACTTCCGTAAAGTAGTGACTCCCCCATTTTTAACCTCAGAAAGGTGGAAACTCAAGGTTTGTTGTTTCCTTAGTCTAGAAGAAGATACAATGAACAGAGAGCTTATTAGGATTAAGAAATATACTCATTAACCTAGATATGACTTTCTAAACAATAGCTATATTCACACACAGAGTTGGATCCAAGTTACATATATATATATATATATATATATATATATATATTTTTAAAGATAGCTTAAATTCACACATAGTTAAATCTAAGTCACATACATGTCCATGTAACTATATGTTATATGTCATAAACATTTTTAAGTGAGGAATCAGCTATTTCTAAAATAAGAAAAAAAACCAAACAGAATTAACCCAATATAAACTTTTTAAACTTCTTTTACAGTTTCTTCTTAAATTCAGTATCTTCAGGTATGAGAAACCACAGCAAACAAAATCCACATTGCCTCTGGCCTGCTACAACACTCTATATACCTTCAGTCTGTCCCTCGGATTCCTTACTACAGACAATTTTTTTTTCCTTTTCCTCTATTATCCCAGTGTTCTGCCTTCTCTATAATTTTCTGGAAAACATAAAATCTTTTAATAAGGTCTTTCTTGTGGTTCTCTTCAGTAGTCTAGAAAATATTGTACAAGTACAATATTTTAAACAAGAACAGAAACATGTATACACTGTAGCAGCATATGACCAACATGAAGCATCTGGAACTAGCAGTAGTTTTCTTTTTATCTGTAATAGAATTTCTAATAATAATTTGTAACCAACCCCTCTTAAAGATGAGAAATATTTATAGCCCATTGGATCTTAATAATCAAAGCAGCCCTGGCTACAGTGTTATTAACAAAGTTCCTGGGACTAAGCCAAAGCAATCTCTCTCCCTAAAGGGAAGAAGACACCCAAAGACACTCCTGAGTTGGAAACCAAACGTCTCCGTTCCAGGTCAGGAGTTACTAAAAACAAATGGCCACTCCATGCATGTGACCTCAAATGGAGGGGTACCTACAGCAGGTTCCCCCTCACTCAAAGTAGGGTTCTGAAATGTCTCTCTACCCTACTGGATTGCTGTCACAGGCATGTCCACCACAGCAACCCTGACAGTTACTACAAATCGACCAAACAAAAGAAAGTAACAGGGACAAACACAAGAATGAGTGCTCTTATTGGTCTGTGACCAAAAGAATCTTCAGACACTCAAGGGTCTTAGTGGGATCTCTGGGGATTCAGGACAAGCTCCCAAAATGTAATGCTTGAATCTCAATCACCCAGAGAGACCACCAAAGACAGAGATGTCCAAAATGCAACAACGTTTATTGTCAGCCAGATACAGGCCTAGGCAGGGAGCTTGCTCTCCGCACTACACTTGCATCCCATGAGTGTGGTGCAGGGAAGAGCTGAGCAATGAGCTTTTATTAAAAATAGCTTTATTGAAAAATTGAAATATTTAATTCTAAGAATGGTGGGGAAAGTAATATTAACCTTGAGGGCCTACACAAGCAAGAAAAAGACAAATCATTGAAGAACAATGATAATACTCTCAGTAAGTACAGGGCCACTACAAATTCCAGTCAATCAAATATTTCAAAAAACAGATACATAACAAATATTTATGTGAGGTAGATAACCAGTAGATTGATGTCATCCAGCAAGAGAACAACATGAAACATTCTTATCCAATCCCTTTTGACATTGTAATTTTATTTCATTTTATACTATTGCAGTGTCTATGATCTCTTATGCCATGAAAGTTCTGGGTTCAAATCTTTTTTGCTGTCCTAGGTTGTGTATGTATCTTAACTGTTGACAAAAAATGAGAACCTGATTCTCCATGTCAAAGATTCTCCTTCAAATATGAACCACAAATGAAACACTATTCTTTTCCAAGAACATCCAAAAATGCTTGAATATATATGACTTGTCTCCAAAGAGTCATTTGAGCCCTGGCTTTCATATCTCTGAGTCCAGGAGTAAACTCTCATTTATTACCAACATGAACACAGTGTGGCCTCTGGGTTATAAACACAGAAACCCCAACAATCTAGACATCATTTACTCACAAAGTAGATTTCTTTTGGCTGTCTTATAGACCTGAGTGTTTTCATGAGCTCAGAACAATGTTGGGCAAATCTGTCTGGCAGGACATCACCAGTGTCATTATAGACCTCATCAGGGGCAGGGTAAATTTCCCAGGCCAGCTGTCTCAAGTTGGCAGTGTGCTGTAACAACTTCTTAAGGCTGCACACAGACAGGAAGTTCTTCACCAAATTGACTTCAATGAGCTGGGAGCATTGGCTCAGAGCAGGAAGGAGGGCACTAATTAAGTCCATGATCATACAACCTTTCAGTTCTAATGTCTGCAGAATTGCTTTCACTTTGGCTGGCAGTCTTTCTGAAAGTGGATGACTGAAATTTAAGAAGATGACACCACTCAGGTACAGATGTTTGAGCTGATGGATTCTTGGACACTGGGACAGGGAACTCATGTCTGATTCTGAAAGCATGCAGTGAGTAATTGCAAGAGTCTCTAAGAGACATTGTAAGCACCTACAAAAAGACAAAGGGGTTTATCTCAGTAAAGTCTGAAAGTGATACCTAAAGGGTGATGAAGTGAAGGTAGCAGAGGCTAGTTAGCCTTAGGTCATTCTAAGAACATCAGGAAGGCCAAGACAAAGATGCTCCCTCATGGAGAGTTAACAACTCATGAACCATCACTGTAGCTGTTTTTATCCCCAGATCAGTTCCCTATGAACTGTCAAGCACAAAACCACATCAGTAAACAGATGATATCAACAGAAAATCAAGACACTAGGGAACGCTTAGAACTATACCTGGGTGAAATAACATTGGACTGAACAGTCTCCACCTTCCTGGAAAAATATCTGTTCTTCTCACAAAGCTTCCCTGTGCCCTAAACACTCTCATTTATTTTCCATTTAATTGGAGCCTGGGGTCAAACAGCCCTTGACCTTCAGGGAATTAGACAGATACAGAAAGAGAGAGAGGGAAAGAGACAGAGAGAAAAGGAGGGAGGGGAGAGAGAGAGAGAGATGGAAGGAGGGAGGGCCAACAAGAGGGAGAGAGAGAGAGAGGTAAACCATTCATACTGTTTTGAGAACAGAGCTGACATGAAACATGTGCTTTAAAATCTCAAAATCTCTGTAGATCTGTTTTTACATATTCTGAGTCCCTAGCAAATGCATTTTCTAAATCATGGATGCTAGAGCAGCAAAAGGATACTGGATCAATTATCCTAACATCAGAACAATGAATTCTTATTGGTGGGGAAGCCACAGGTGTACACTGATTTCAGTGAAAAGGTCTGTGGAGCAAGCTCTCTATCCTTCCTCATCTGAACAGTTGGTACAGTTATTTATTCAGGAAGTTCATGAGCAGCAGCCGTTTGAACAAATATTCTCTGTTATTCTGCCCAATTACAATGAGTGCCCCACAGGATCTTACTAAACTGGGCAGTGAGAAAGAGGAGAATCAAACTGAACCACACGCCCGGCAGCCATCTTCAAATCTTTCTCATGACCATCAAGAGCAAAGTTATAGTTCCCATGCCAAACTGTGCTTTGAACTTGTTGGGAAAGTCTGTGAAATAGATAGAGGTACTATTATTTCTAAAAGCTTTTAGAACCCACAGCCATCCTGAGCTCTAGCCTGCTCTTGGGCAGTTTGGATCCTGAGAATTGTCAACTTGATACTTTCCTGAGATTCATCACCAAATGTGTACTTCTATAAAATTACCTTTATTTTTATTAAATACATATACAATCACTTTGAACTAACTATATTTAAGGTATACTGGAGTTCTTGCTCAGTGGGCCTTAGTCTTTGCATATGGAAACTTCAGTACTCTATTATGGGCACAACAGCTTACTTCCAGGTCTCTGGATTTAGAACAGTTCACTATACACATGGAGTCCAAGGCTTTCCTGGAATTAATGAGATTTTCAGCTTCAAAATAGACACATAAACCAAAGAACAACAAAATGAGAAATGCTGAGATGAAATATGAGACTGATTATCTTGGTTAAGATTATGAAAGTTGAGTTCAGAACAGTTTAGGGGCTGAAATGATGGCTTAGAAGAAGACTGACTGCTCCTCCAGAAAATCAGGGTCCTATTTCCTAAACACACATGCAAGCTCAGAATCACAACTCCACTTATACAGACTATGTCATCATCTTCAGGCTTCTACAGGAAATGCATGCAAATATACATGTAGTCAAGCCCATGTGCCTAAGATAATGATGGGTGAGCTTGTGTTTTGCAGTTGATCTTGGCACATGCCTTTAATCCTAGCAATTGAGCCACAGAGGCCAACAAAACTCTGTGAGTCCAAGGCCAGCTAGGTCTACATGGAGAACTCCAGGACATCCAGGGTTATAAAAAGAGACCCTGTTTTAAAGCAAACACCAAAACAAATCCCTGTGCTTACAGTTCACACACTTTATTCCCATCTCTCTAGAGGAAAAAAGAGGCAGGCAGATCTCAATGTGTTTGAGGTCAGCCTATATAAGATGTATTTCAATGTCTAGACTGAAAGGTTTCCCTTTGGAGTAGACAAAAAGCTGAGACTATCCTGAAATTCAAGAACCCATTACACTGAGCTTTATTTGTTAATTAATGTTGTCACTGTTTATTATGCTTCACTTTTATTTGCTTTTGTACAGTCTTGCTCTATAGCTTTGGTGATGTGATACTTCAATTCCTAACAATCCTCCTGCTTCAGCATTCTGTCTGGTAGATAGGTTGATTATTGTGAGCCAATGAATTTTATTCACATGTGACCCTCAGGATTCTGAATGCCAGACTGGCATTACTGGTTCCAGGCAGTAGCCATGCACACAAAATCTCCTTAAAAAATACCCCCAGAAAACTTTGTGACAACATATTATCACAACTGTGCAATCTTTTCTGGAATATATAACTAAGTTGCATGTTCTGTCATTCTTCAGCTCTGTGAGCTACTCAGAAGGCTGAGGCACAAAGATGGCTTGCATGTGCTACAGTTAGACAAGGTTCTGGGGCTGAAGAGATGGCTCAGTGGTTAAGAGCACTGACTGTTTTCTGGAAGACTGGAGTTCGATTCCCAGCACACACATGGCAGCTAACAACTGTCTGTAATCCCAAAATCTGACACCCTTACACAGTTATACATGTAGACAAAACACCAATTCACACTAAAATAAATTTAAAAAAATAAAAACACAAGGTTCTGGAGATGTATGGAATTTGAAATGTGTTTGCCCAGCATCACAAACTTTAGGCTGTCTCTCTACAGCCTTGTATCCCAGAACTCAGGTCATTTTGAGACATCTAAAAAGTTTAAAACAAGTCTGGCTGAATGACAAGTATTTTTTAGAACAATTTTAAGTCTGTATCATGGAAAGAGATGGTGCCTTTGTCTCTTGTTCAGAAGATGGTGTTTCAGAAAACACCAGTTCAGTACAGTAAAAAGAAAATGAACACCAAGAATGGAAGCTGAACCAGGCATGGCTGAACACACCTTTAATCCTAGCATCTGGGAGGCAGAGGCAGGCTGATATCTATGTGTTTAAGGTCAGCTTGATCTACATAAAAAAAAAATTTCAGAATTTAAGACAGGATGCTGCCTCACACTTTTTACAATAGGTAGGAAAATGGTATTGTCACTTCTTCTGAACAACAACTAATAGTCAAATATGGCTGTGTACACTTTAACTTCAATGCTCCAGAACCAGAAGGGGGCTGCTCTCTCTTGGCAGGGCCAACCTGGTCTACAAGGTAACCTCCAGGCCAAGACCATGTCTTAACTACTAACATTTGTAATTTGAAAGGTGGCTCAAATGTTTGGCGAACAAATTGTTCTTTCAGAGGACCAAACTAAAATTGTAGCACAAAACCACCTGAAACTCCAGATCCAGATGGCTCTGACTCTTCTGGCCTCTGTGGGACATTTCCCTGTGTACATATCTCAACAAAGACACAGAATTACATATAATTAAAGATAATGAAAACCAATTTGTAAAAAAGTAGGTTAAATGAAGTTTTTCTCCAAATAAATTTAATAAATATGTATGCACAAAAATAAAATTAAAAATTACTTCTAGGAAGTGTTTTATTTATGCACAGCAGGCTATGACAATATTGTGGTTAAATATTCACAAGTGCTTTTCATTTACAGACTAATTCACACTGTATGGCAGGTTGGCCTCTAGCTCACAGAGATCTGACTGCCCTAAGCCTTCCAAGTATGAGATTAAAGGTGTGTGCCACCACAGCCAGGCAAAGGTCTTTTCTAAATTCATCCAGTAATTACTTTGTATAGTCACAGCCCCAATTCCTCATTAAGAAAATAAAATCTTTGAATTTGGGAATGTTGGTGCACACCTTTAATCCCAGAACTCAGGAGAGTGTCTAGGAATTCAAAACAAGCCTGATCTACAAAGCAAGTTCTAGGACAAGTAGGCCTGTTAAACACAGAAACCCTATGCCTCAAAAATAAAAATTCACTGACATTCTCTTATTTTCTGTGGCACTGCATAATGATATAGGTAAGCACTTTCCCACTGAGCCATCTGCCAGGCCTTTTCAAAATCTATTCAGTACTTAGTTGACACATTCAATCATGAATTCTGGATGTTTGAGAAAAGATTTCACTCTGTAGTGCAGGCTGCCCTGAGATTCTAGAAACAGACAGGATACTTGCAAATACAAGGAAACCTACACGCATGACTCAGCCTACTGAGGACTGGGCTATAGGCATGAGCCTGTAACAGGTTGTTTCTACTTTCAAGAGTGGGAACAGACATGCCCAGAGCTACCTTCTAATTCACACAGTGAAGATGTTGCCTTCCAGCTAGTGGTACTGAACCCTGAACTTCATTCTGTATCAACAAGCCTTACAAACATGGTCTGAAACATTTGCATTGGATAAGACAATCAGGGATATGTTTTTCACCATAAGTCAAGAATCATCCTGCAGGTGGCCTGAGGGTAGACTCAGTGATCTGCCCATGAGGTGACCAACCTCCAGGAGGTCAGGCACTGGCTCCAACCTATAGAATTTAAACATTTTTCTTTGCATTCTGTGATTTTTATTTCGTTGGTTTGCTTGGGAGACTTTTTTATTTACTTTTGTTATAAGGCAGGCTATCAAGTACCCAGGCTAGCCTTTAACAAACTATGTACCCGAGGGACACAGGCAGATCACAGTGTAAAGACAGACTATTCTACAGAATAAGTTGCAGGACAGCCTGGGGTACATAGAAAAAAACCTGTTCCAAAATCCCAAACCAAAACAATAATTGAATATATGACCTGGTGAGATTCCTTAAGGCCTTTCACGATGAATGTAATTTACTTTGGCTTTATTCATTGACCTTTTCCACTGCTCTCCCTGTGCTTGTTTCCTGCTCTCCCACAATGTTAGGAGGGAGCATCATTCTGCACCCTCAAGTGGTTTTCCTCCTTGCTCACATCCAAACCTCCAAGTTAGGAGTTCACCCCTGCTTCCCAGATGTGAGCCCTGGCTATCATTATTCATTCTACATTGTCAAGGCTGGGTTCTGAGTTAACTCCAGAAGAAACAACCTCCATTTACTGGGAAAGCTAAGACTGTGCTTCCTTGTCTATTCATAACCCACCAGCCCCTCCCTGCCTACATGTAATACCTTGATGGGTTTAAGATTTCATTATGTTTTTAAACTTCTAAAGCCAGGAAATTGGACCAGGTGGTAGTAGCACACACCTTAAATCCCAACACTCTGAAGGAAAAAGCAGGCAGATCTCTGCGAGTTCAAGGCAAGCATGGTTTACAGAGGGGAGTTCCAGGACATTCTCCAAAGATACATAGAGAAACAAACAAACAATGACATGAAACTGCCTGAGAGCATCTGGAAAGAGGGTGGGCTACACAGGCTGCTTGGTGAGTCCCAGGCTGTCCTGCACTGAGGGAGATCAGGTCTCAGACAAAGACTATTAACTGGAACTAACAAAAATAAGTTAAAAATGCCTCAATAGCTCACACCAGTAGTTTCAGACATTGGGAAGCTGAAGTAGGAGGAATAGTCTGCAGAGTGAGAGGCCATTCCTAGCTGTGTAGCAAGACCCCAAATTCACACACAAAAAAAAGAGTGAGAAATCTTTGTAAGGTACAGGCAAAAATATCCCAGTATGGGAGGCAGGTGGGTTAAAAAAATAAATGTCTTTGGCCAGGAAGGGCTAAATACTGTCTTCCAGGCCAGCCTCAGAAAAGCAGATTACATGAATAAACAAACCAATTCACTGATTAATAACTTAAACTAACCTGAAGACAAAGCAGAGTGGCTACCATTTTTAGGAGTGTTATGACTCCAGAGATCTTCCATAGCAGTTGTGGGGACCCCAGCCCCTTCAGAAATTCTGGAATTCTCCTCAGCTGGTGGAAAGATGGTCTCCCATACAGGAAGCCTGGCTTGTGTCTCAGAACTGCACAAAAGGTCACAAGGATGCACACCTGCTATCGCCCCCCCCCCAGGGAGAATGACAGAGGAGCAGAGACTCAAGGTTATCCTAGCTTCCTAGCTGGACTACATGAGAACAAAAATCTCAGAAAATGTGAATGAAACTACAAACGCATGTTTGGTAACTTTGAAGCCAAATGCTCTGGCACATATTTTCAGCCTACAATGTCTTTATTGTATTTATCATTTATATTATATAATTTATTATATATAATATAATGTCTTTTGGAGATCTTTCTGCCTATTTCCTGGTGCTCGGATTAAGGCATGTGCCAAAAACACATTGCTTCAATGAATGAATGAGTTCTTGACCATCAGTCCCGCCTACATTTTTTCCTGGGTTTAGATCTGATCCTACACCATCTAAATCCCCAAAGGGAAAACGGTGCAGACTCAATTATTTAAACAAACTGCAGACTTACACTGGGAGGGTGTGGCTACAAGGAGAGGATTCAGTGGGAAGGTATATAAAGAGTCAGAGTCCCAGAGAAACCCTCAGCCCTGAGCTTGGAGTGTCAGCCTGCCCCTGCCTGGATTTGGAGGCTTCTTGACAGAGTGAAGATCAGGTAAGTTCTGGGCTCCATCAGGATGCCTCATCTCATGAGGCCTAGTCTAGGCTTGTCCTCACTTCAAATATCACTTATTGATTCTTTTAGTTTGCTGGGAGGGGGGAGATTGTTTGGGATTTTGTTTGCTTGGGTTTTTAAGATAGATTCAAAAAACCCTCAGCTGGATAACCAGAATATCCTAGTATGTCCTGGTTTATATACAATCATTGACTGGGTCATTTGAGGTTTGTGTGTTTATTGGTTCAGACAGAGTCTTATTAAGACTGTCTAAGTGACCTTGAACTGAAAGCTGTTCAAGCCGAAATGACAAATCACTGATGATCTTTATGTTGCTATAAGCTAGGCATTCTTGTGCTTTCCTTCAGTCTGAGCACTAGGGAAGCAGAGGCAGGCTGATCTCCGAGCTTGAGGTATAAACTATCAGTTGTCATTTAATTAGAAATCTCCCCTCTACCCCTCTCTTCCTTTAGTTTCCGCAGACCTCAGGTAGGCTGTTCAGGTGCAATAGACGTAACATGAGGCATTGAGTGTATGATTTTCCTGCCTCCAAGATGTCAATTCTCATTTCCATCTCCTAGTCTTCTCCTATTTAATTTGGTTTATGTTTTTATTTTTGCTAGTTGTTTGGTCTCTTTATTTTTTTCTTCTTTCCTAGTCTCCTTTCTCCTGATGCTTTATAAAGAATTTCAGACCATGAAAAGGCTACTGCAGTTCTGCTGATTCTGTTTAGTGTTTGTATTCCACCCTGTTCAGCTCTATACCTTGGAGAGCTGGAGTTTGTGGCACTATTGCCTCATTTTCCCATGTCTGATACCCAAGTACAGTTGGTAACCAACAACTGTGGTCAGTAATTAACAATACCAGTTTCACACATGGACCTTTTATTCTAGCCATGGTCAGCTATGTGGAAGGAGGCAGTGGAAAGATTAGGAACTGGATGAATCATTTGCTTATGTGAAAAGCTATAGAGTTAAACAGACTTATTCATTATCAAACCTTGGGCTGAGCCTTCAGGCTTCCTGGTGATCCCTTCCCAGTGAGATGTGCTCACCTGAGCTGTGTTTGGAATTGGATGAGGTCTGTGAGAAGAAGGGTAGTCTAGAGAGATCCACTATCCAGAAATGAGAATTATGGCTTCAAATCCAATAGAAAGTGATCAGAAGTGTACACTGAGTTCTCCACCATCACCTCAGCAGTAATCTTACCCTGACAGCTCCCAGTGTGTGCAGAAAGATTTTCTAAGTTTTCAGTCATTAATGGTATCTTTTCTTTCATGTTTCCCCAGGATATTTATTCCTAAAAGTCATTCACAATGGCAGACAAAGCCCCAGCAACACTCCAGCAACTTGCAATAGAGAGGCTACTGAAGGAGGAAGCCTTGGCCATTTCTGTTCTAAACGACATACCAAGGATACTGCTCCCATCAATGCTTGAAGCAGCCTTCAATAACAGACGTACAAATGTCCTGGAGGCCATGGTGGCTACCTGGCCATTCTCATATCTTTCTGTAGCAGCCATGATAAAGAGCCCCCACTTGGGGACTTTAAAGGCTCTGCTGGGTGGACTAGATGAGGTTCTTAAACAGAGGCCTTGTCCCAGGTAAATACAATGGATCAGCTGGCATAAAGGAAGCCCTGTGTTTGCAAAGACAGAATAAATGGGCACAAGGAATATTTGACCAGTCTAGGACTAGAGCATTCTGATAGCATTAATAGGATTATAGAGGGTGGGGCACAGTCTTGGCCATCTTGGAAAATAATGGCAAATGTGGGGGACACAAAATATTAGACATGGCCCTTGAGGAATAGGACAAAGGAGAACTTGTACCTCAAAGGTACAGGTGGAATGAGGTTGAGATTAAGGGGAATAGAATGGGAGAAAGTGAGACAGGATGAAGATACCACCATGGAAACGTTCCCTCTTTACTGAGCAGGAGGCTCTGGGCTTGATTCTATTTATAGGAAAAAGCAAACATTTGGAAAGGATAGTTGAAGTGTGAGATGTAGTTATAAGATTGTAAGATGTGTCTTGTCTTCTTTGCTGAGAATTCTACCCACTTCTTCCACACTAGAAATCAAGTCAAAGTGCTGGATTTGGTGACTGTGGACTGTGATTCCTGGAGCATACAGGCTGGACACTATAAAGGTGAATGCCATCAGCAGAAAACTCCTGTGGAAACATGCCTTTACTCAGGGGTGAAGAAATATTTGAAAGTGATAACTGACCTCAAAATTCAGAGTGGCAAACTCGATGAATGTGCCATGTACCTGTTGCAGTGGGCCCAGCAGAGAAGAGAGTCCATTCATCTATGCTGTAGCAAGCTTCAGATTTTAATATCACCTGTTTCTGATGTCATAGAGATCTTAGAATCTATAGATTTGCACTGTATACGGGAGCTACATCTGCGTGATTTGTGGATAGAAGACGTGATTGCTTTTGGATCTTACCTGGGGCAAATGGAAAACCTTCACACTCTAGTGCTAGAGAATATTTCAGATACCTTTGCTGGAGTTTATTTTGAAGTACTGGAAGAGAAGTGGATAAGTACATTTCTTTCCCAATTCCCCAAACTCCACTGTCTACAGCATCTTTATGTACATGATACCTACTGTATAGCTGGCTGCCTGCAGTCCATCAGGTAAGGAGGAATAGAGATTGTCTACCAACCATATAATCCCACCTCTTTTTTCTTGTAGCCCAGTAGGTCCTTGATGGTCTGTTGACTGTAAACCTTGTATATCCAAGCAGATTAGCTCTGTGCTAAACTATGTGTGGCCAGGCATATTGCTCATTTGAGACAGATTGTTGGACAATCTAGAAAGAGATTGAATAAATGGGAACTCTCTACCATTGGTGTTGAAGTTGTGATTACAGGACACAGTAATGTTGAAGAAAGGACTCTGAAGGGAAGCCCTTATGATGGCGCCCCCTAGAATGCTGGGATATTTGTGAGCCGACCACAAAAAGCAATGTCCATGGGTGGAATAATTGGTAAAAATTATATCTGCTTCATTATCTGTTCTACCTTCCTCAGAAATCAATCTGTTCTCTTCCTAGGTATCTGAAGAAGCCCTTGGAGACTCTGTCCATCAATTTCTGTTTACTCTCAGGTTCAAACTTGGAATCCCTGCCCCATTGCCTGAACCTTTCTCAGCTCAAACATTTGAACCTCAATGATACACTTTTTGATCAGTACATTGAACCCCTTGGACTTCTCCTTGAGAGAGTCTCAGCCACCTTGCAAACCCTGGAACTGGAGAAATGTTGGCTGAAGGATTCTCAGTTCATAGCTTTGATGTCAGCCCTGAGTCAATGCTCACAGCTCACTAAGGTCAATTTCTATGATAATAGTCTCTCTCTGCAAGTCCTCAAGCAACTCCTTCACCACACAGCCAAGCTGAGAAAGCTGACCCAGGAGCTGTACCCTGTCCCTCTGGAATGCTATGATAGTAGGAACTTTATACTTGTAGACAGATTTGACCAACTTTGTCCTGAGCTCCTGAATATACTAAGATCCAAAAGGCAACCTAAGACAGTCACTTTTGCTACAAGCCGCTGCTCCTGTAAATATTTTCATAACTCTTTCTATGACCTGAATAGTAGACATTGGCTTTGCCCCCAATAAACTGGGGAAGATTGCTTGGTAATATGTCGTATGGTGTTTTGTTTGAATTCTGGCAAATAAAGCTTGCCTGGAGACCAGAGGGCAGGAAGAGATAGCCACTAGTTAACTACAGAGGGCAAGTGACTGGTGGTGGTACACACATGTAATTCCAGCACTGGGAGGCTCACTTCTTTGATTCCAGAACTTGAGAGGCTCAGACCTTTGCACAACGAAAATAGAAATGGTAATATAACATGAGTAGAGACAGTATTTCACCTCTTTCCCCCAATTTGGTCAGAGGATCTGAAGAGGTAAGATGTCACTTGTGGATTCTCCTTGCTTTTCTCATCCTTCAGGCTATTACCCCAATATCTAATTCCTGGTTTTTATTTATAATACTGAAAAGGATCAAGTTTCAATACTGGGATATAGAAGTCTAGTGTGAGGGATGTATGAAATTCTCTCTGGAATTGTTGCATCTTGAAACTGTTCCTCAGAGATTCCTACAATGAGTAGCTGTACCCTTCTGTCCATTAAAAAATTGTGTTGGATTTCTGGGTTTCTTACATGTGTCCTTCATCACACAACTCACTCATTCCCATCATTTCTATATCTTTGTCTGGGATTTCTTCCCCCCCTCATACTAGCTTACTCAGGCTCAAAGCTATGCAGGTCATGAAATCCTAAGAACAGGTATGTCCTCAGTGGGACCCAGAGCACATGGCTATAGATGGTGTTCAATGTTTTGAAAACAAAGTGGTATCAAGTAGGTTCTGATCACAGGGACTGAGCCTGATGAATAAAAATGGAATAAGGGGAGAGAAGATGGCTGGAGTTTAAAAGGACAAGTGTGCATTTCTAAATTATAATTTGGAGTCAAGCAATAATAAATGTAACTCATTGAAGGACTGATAAGTGCTTCACCAACATTGTAGCCATAAAGGGATAATCAGATCCTGGGAGCTTGCAGAAGTACAGTCTGGTGGCACTCTTGGTCACTGACCTCTTCAGCTGGTTCTTAGGTTCAAGGTCAAGGGAATCCCATGGCTTTCACTGGAGAAACAGTGGATTCAATGCCCAGAACTCCCTGTCTATTAAAACACCATGGAATCTTACTGTCACTCAATTCCTTTCTTCCTATTCCTTTGTTACATCCTTCTGGTGTGGGTGCTCAGTGGATTATGTACAAAGATTTTCAATCCAATGTGAGCACACCAGAAACATTGAGAGGTTGTCCAGGAATTGTACCCAGTATACTCAGGCTAAGATGTTCAGTTGGATCATAAATTTGGCTGAAAACATTTAAACAGCAAAGGGAGAGTCTAAGTGCACTGTCCTCTTCTCATTCTTCTTGTCCTTAATAGCCTCATCCAGCCCATGTTTCCCTGACTTCTGATCCTTCAGTCTAGTCTTTCCCTAGTGTTGAAACTGCTCACACTTAAAAAAAAAAAAACTCCTAAATCTGTGGGTGGCTCTGTCCTCTGACTGTCAGGAAACTATTAGATATCACTACACGTGTATAGAACATTTTTCTAAATGGAGTCAATAAAATTTTTCTAAAACATGAGAAGACAGAGACAAACCACATTTAGCAATGAAGGTCAGGGAGTGGTGACCTCCGCCTTTAAACCCTGCACTCTTCTGGATCTCTGAGTTCCAGGCCTAACAGCCAGGTGGTGGCAGCACACACCTTTAATCCTAGCATCAAGAAAGCTGAACCAGGAATGCAGATAGCTAGGCAGAGAAAGAGGAGGCAGGAGTTCAGCCCTCTGCCTGTGCTCCCTTTAGGCTGAGGACTGAGAGGCATTGAGTGTGAGGATTCCTGGAAACAGGGTCTTACCTGGTTCAGCCTAAGGAGTTGACTAGGTGAGAACTGGCTATGGCTTGTCTGTCTCTGATTGATCTCCGGTATCTGGCTCCAGGTTTTTAATTATAAGACCAAGTAGAATTTGTGCAATAAAGAACATTTGAGGGTGGCTCACTTAAAGTTTCAAAGGTTTTGTACATTATGATCATAAAGGGGAGCATTGCGGCGTACAGGCAGAGATGGTGCTGGAAGTGCTACATCTTGGAGGCAGCAGGAATTTGAGTAAATGTCACACTGACTGAAGTTTGAGAGAAAAAGACTCCAAATCCTGCCCCACAGTGACAAGCTTCCAACAAGAGAGGCCACACCTCCTAACAGTGCTGCTCCCTCTGTGAGCCATTTTCTCTCAGACCACCACAGCCTGAATGATTTAAGTGTGTGTTTGATTTTTTTTCTTGCTTTCATTTATTTCTTGCTTGTATTTTCTCTGTTTATCTGTTCAGACAAGGGCTTATATGTAGCTTTAGCTGTCCTGGAACTCACTGCCTATGTAGAAATGACTATTTTCTAATTCACAAGATCCATATATTTTTTTAAGTGATGGGATTAAAGGTGTGCACTACTATACCATGCAGAATAGTCACTGCCTAGCACACCAAATACCCTTGATGCTGTATCAGGGATCCAAAGAAAAGATGGAAAGAAAGATCTCAAGGAGAAATTTAAGCTGATGTTTGGGGCATTTATTAGAACAGTTTTCATTCTGAGGGCTTTCTGTAGAAACTGCAGGAGCTGATTGGTGAAAAGTGCACCAGAATATCTGGGTATAACTGGGATTAGGAGTGCACCAATACTCTGCAGGCTGAGCCAGGAGGATTCAGAGTTCAAACCGGCCCTGAGATACATGGTATCATTCAGCATCCAAAATTAAACAACCGATCAAAGGCAAACAATACTCCAATTCTGGAAAATCCTAAAGAGAAAAAGGAGGGAACATATTCTAGTTCACTTCAAACTCAGTTTATTATAGAGTAGTAGCAGGAGGGATGAACACAGAAATCCATGATTGGAGACTGGGAATGTGACTGGATAGGGTTTGTGCATACCTAGAATGCAGGTGGCCGTGGTTGAACACACCACATGTTTTCATCCTCTTAAACAAGTTCATTTGACCCATCTGCACCAGGTGTGCAGGAAGAAATGTGGGTGAAGGTTCACAGGCTGAAGCTACATCAGATATTTGATCATGGTAGATGATTTTTGGTGTATTCTTGGATTCAGTTTGCCAGTATTTTACTGAGTTTGCATCAATATTCACAAAGGATATTGGTCTGTGCTTCTCTTTCTTTGTTGCATCTTTGTGCAATTTGAGGAGCAGAGTAAATGTAGCCTGTAACATGAGGTTTCTGGCTCCATCAGGGCACAGGTTTTGACCTGCCTGCAGCCACTCAAGAACCCAAAAATAACTCAGATGCTTATATTACTTTCATGCTGTTTGGCTTGTGTCTCAGGCATATTGATAGCTAGCTCTTTTATCTTAATTCAACCCATTTCCTTTAATCTGTCCTGCCACATGGCACAAGGCTTACCTATTTTGCTACATCTTCCTTCACGGGCAGGTGGGTCGTCTCTCTCTTAACTCTGCCCTCCTCCTACCTATGCTCCAGTTCCTCTGCCAACTTATATCTTACATGGTGCCCACATAGGCAAAAACAATCCTTTTATTTAAAAAAATGATATTCACAGCATACAGAAATACATTCCCACAGCAGTTGCCTCATTAAAAAAAAGTTTGACAATTTGAGAAGGATTAATATTAGCTCTTTTTAAAAATTCTAGTAGAATTCTGTAGTGAAACCATGTGTTTCTGGGCTTTTTTGGCTGGGAAACATTAAATAACTGCTTCTATTTCCTTAGGAGTAATGCATTTATTAAAATTGTTTATATAGTCTTGATTTAATTTTGATATGTGGTACCTATCAGGAAAATTGCACATTTCCTTTTAATTTTCCAGTGTTGTAGAGTATAGGTTTTTGAAGTATGATCTGATGATTCTCTGGAATTCCACATTGTCTCTTGTTATGTATCCTTTTCTGTTTCTGATTTTGTTAATTTTTATATTCTCCGTCTGCCTTTTGGTTACTTTAGATAGGGATTTTTCAATCTTGATGATTTTCTCAAAGAATCAGCTCAGTTTTAGTGATTCTTTGCACTGTTCTCTTTGTTTCTATTTAATTGATTTCAGCACTCAATTTGATTATTTCTTGGTATATATTCCTTCTGGGTGAGTTTGCTTTTTTTGTTCTGGAGTTTTCAGATATGCTCCAACTTCTTATGTGGGTATCTAGTGCCATGAACTTTCCTCTTTGCACTGCTGTCAGTGTCCCATAAGTCTGGGTACATTGTGCATTCGTTTTCACTGAAGTTTTCCAAGTCTTTTAATTTCTTTATTTCTTCCTTGACAAAGTATTAGTTCAACTGAGCATTATTCAATCTCCATTAGGTAGTAAACGTTCTGTACTTTGTGTTGTTGCTGTATTCTCACTTTAAGCCATGCTGATCTGATAAGACCATGCAGTTATTCCAGTTTTTCTGTATCTGTTGAAATTTGCTTTGTGACTAAATATATAGTCAGTTTTAGAAAAGGTTCCATGGCATGGTAAGAAGAAATTATATTCTTTTGTATTGGAGTGGGATGTTTTGTAGATGTCTATTGAGTACAT
Organism: Sigmodon hispidus; assembly: GCA_004025045.1. Lineage (NCBI taxonomy): Eukaryota > Metazoa > Chordata > Mammalia > Rodentia > Cricetidae > Sigmodon > Sigmodon hispidus. The sequence goes on from PVIH01001805.1 coordinate 115,221, forward strand.
TTGTGTCATAATATCTATTAGCTCCCTAAGGAGGGGGTGGAGGGGACGGGAGCAGAGGGGAAGGGAGGGGAGGGGAAGGGAGGGAAGGGGAAGGGAGGGGAGGGGAAGGAAACTTCTTGGGATTCTAGCTTTAGAAATTCTGGGATGTGCCTCAGCTGGTATGGAATGATGGTCTCACAGGCTTGAAACCTGGCTTATACCTCAGAACTCCAAGAAAGAACACAAAGATTCACACCAGCAATCCGCCCTACACACACAGCTACACCTGGCAAGATAGGGACTGCTTAGGAAAGAGGCCTTGGCCATTTCTGCACTAGAGAAACTGCCTGTGGGGCTGTTTCCAGTAATGTTGAAGGGGGCCTTCACCAACAGACATACAAAGATCCCCAGGGCCATGGTGCCTGCCTGGCTGTTCACATACCTTCAAGTTGGAGCCCTGATAAGGCCTCCCCACCTGGAGACTTTGAAGGCTCTACTGGATTGATTAGGTTTTCTGATTACACAGAGGGCCTGCCCCGGGTAAACACCATTAGGTGGGGGTGGAGGAAGGCTCTATGGGTTCAGAGAGAGAGCAGTGGAGATAAGTATTTAATCAAAGGGAGATTTAAGGATTCTGATAGCACCATCTTAGAAGGTTGGAGAAGCTAGGTCCCAGGCTCTACCATCTCAGCAAATATTGGCAAACATGGAGGACACAAAAGCCACTGAGGAATGCCCCAAAGGAATACTTGTACCTCAAAGGTAGAGGAGGAATGGGGCTGGGATCGAGGGAAATGGAATAGAAGACAGTGAGACAGGGATGAAGACACCACCACAGAAGTGGTTCCTTTTTACTGAGCATGAGGCTCTGGGCTTGAGTCTATGCACAGGAAGAAGCAAACATTTGGAAGAGGTAGCTGAAGTGTGAGATGTGGATGAGAAGCAGACTCTAAGATGTGTCTTGTCTGATCCACTGAGAATTCCAGCCATTTCATCCACAGAATGGGGAAACTCAGAGTACTTTATCTGAGATATTTGCACCATGTTTCTTGGAGCATAGGGGCTGGAATCCATGAAGGTGATTGCTCATCACGGGTGATGAGGAAGAAGCAGCCAGTGGAGACTTGTCCTTACTCTGGAGAGAAGAATTGTTTGAAGGTGGTAACTGATCTTGAACTCCTTGTGGCCAAGTTCAATGAAAGTGACACATGCTTGTTGTATTGGGTCCAGCAGCAAAAGGTTCCATTCATCAATGCTGTAGAAAGCTGCAGATTTGGGACTCACCAGGTTTCATTTTCAAAGACACCTTGAAAAATCGTAGGTCTAGACTGTGTACAGTAACTAGAAGAGAGTTCTTTGCATATAGGATGTTTGGCTTCTCTTCTGTCTTACCTGAGGCAAATGAAAAATCTTTGCACACTTGTGATAAGTGATGTGGAAGATTCTGAGGAGCCTGAAGAGGAGATAAACACATCATTGATTTCTCAACTCTTCTTACTTCACTGTCTCCAGCATGTCTATGTAAATGATGTCTCTTTTCTAAAAGGCCACGTAAATGAGTGACTCAGGTAAGGAAGGATGGAGAGAGGACTCCAGAACATAGAAACTCTTTTTCTTTAAAAGTTAATGTGTCTGTGATGGTCTAGACACTGTTATCCCAGCATAGCATATCCAAGCAGATGATCTGTTTGTTTGGTTTTGGGTTTTTTTTATTTTGTTTTGATTTTTCAAGACAAGATTTCTCTGTGAAACAGTCCTGGCCATACTGGGACTCACTCCATATAGATCAGGCTGGTCTCAGATTCAGAGATCCACTTGCTTCTGCCTCCCCAGTGCTTGGATTAAAGGCCTGCCCCCGTTCCACAGGGTTTAGCAGACGATCTCTGTGAGGAGATACTATGACAAGATACCAGCATGCCTCTAATTCCTCACATGCAAAAGATTTTGATTTTAGGAAGAGGTTGAGTATATGAGAAATGTGAAACATTGAGATGAAAGTGCAGAAAGTGACAACATGTGACGCACATGGTCAGGGAAATATTAGGCACTCCACTAGGAAGTTGCTGAATCTTATTTGGAACAGGTAGTCCTTATTACATGCACCATGTTGGCCTCATACAATTGCTATGGTTTTCTGCTGTGCAATGAGCCAGCCCCATGGTGATATACATGGGCCTCAGAATAGAATGCTATGATTTGTGGGAGCAGACTACAAAACACAAAGTCTATGTACATTGTTGGGGGTTGACCTCCATGATATATGATCAGAATAAATTCAGGAGAAGATCATCTGCTTCACTCTCAGTCTTCCTACCCTCTTCAACATCATTTACTAAAACCAATGTCTTGATCTCTCCCTAGGGACCTGAAGACCCCCTTGAAGACCCTTTCCATCACTGACTGCTACCTCTCACAGTCAGACCTAGATTACGTGCCCCAGTGCCTGAACACTTGTGAACTCAAACATTTGAACCTAAACAGTGTATTTTTACATTATTTTACATTTAATTTTAGACCCTGAGATGCTGAAGGCGCACTGTCCTCAGGCACTAACCTTTTCATCCTAGGTTCAAGGTCAGAAGAATCCTGTAGCTTTAGCTGTGGAAACACAGTGAACTTTTATTTTCATTACTTATTCAGCTCCCAGAACTCTATATTAAAACACCTTGAAATCTTACTGTCATTCAATTTCTTTCTTCCTGGCTGAATCAAACTTCTGGCACCCAGGGTGGCCTGAAAGTCCTGATCTTCCTGCCTGCTCCTGCACAGTGATGGGATTAAAAGTATGTGCCACCTCTGCCTGGCCTCTAGGATTAACTAGTGACTAGGCCTGCCCTCTGATCTTCAGGCTAGCTTTATTTGTAGGAGCACAAACAAAGTATCACCACAGGATCCAGTCACTGGCCTGGGAATGTTGGAAGCCTTGTATTTCCTATTGTTCTCTTTCTATCTTTTTCATAGCCAGAGTTCCCTCAGATGCCTCATGGAGGTTCATGAGCAGCAGCCATTTGAACAAATATTCCCTGTTATTCTGCCCAATCCCAACCACCACTCCATAGAATCTTACTACACTGGGCAGAGTGAAAGAGAATAGAGCCTGAACCACACACTGGGTAACCATCTTCAAATCTCTCTCATGACCATCAAGAGCAAAGTTAAAGGTCCCATGACAAACTGTGCTATGAACTTGTTGGGAAAGTCAGTGAAATGGATACAGGTACTATTATTTCTAAAAACTTTAGAACCCACAGCCATCCTGAGCTCTAGCCTGCTCTTGGGCAGTTTGGATCCTGAGAACTGTCAACTTGATGCTTTCCTGAGGATCATGACTAAATGTGTACTTCTATACACTTTTTTATTTCATTAAATACATACATAATCACTGAGGGCCTTAGTCTTTGCATATTGAAACTTCAGTACTCAGTTATGGGCATAGTAGCTTACTTCCAGGTCACAGGATTCATAACAGTTAACTACATATGGAGTCTTGGGCTTTCCTGGGCTAAATGAGATTTTGAGCTTGAAAATAGTTATACACCAAAAGAAAAGAAAATGAGAAATACTGAGATGAAATATGAGACTGGTAATCTTGGTTAAGATTGTGTGTCCTGACTGGGGTGAAGGGCTTACCTGATCAGGACATGCATAACACGTGTTTCAATCCCAACAGGTCTAGGCAGTCACTCCCAGACCCAAGTCCCTCAGTGTCTTATCTGGCCAGTTTAAGCCTCAAGTCCCCCTTTCCCCTTATACCTTCTCTTCATGGCTCCACCTCTTGAGAGCCAAAAGCTGCCACCTAATTGGATGAATCAGCATCTCTCCATTGAATCCCATTTGGACTTTCAAATCTGGGGCTTGAGTGAATAAGATGTAGGAAAGTTTGATATCTTAAATTACATTCAAATCCCCAAATCCCAATTCTTGTTTGCGGTAGCTTTTATTTGTTTTTTAAAGAATGTCTTAGATGTTTATATTAATTTTATATTGTTTGGTTATGTCTCAGGTACATTACTAGCTAGATTTTTCATCTTAATTTAACTTATTTTTATTTATCTATCTGCCATGTGGTCCAATGGTCCCTAGCTCACCTGAGTCTTACATGCTTCTTTGGAGGCTGGACAGAACCTGTCTTACTATACCCTCCTTCTACCTGTCTCTCCTGATTCCTTCACCTACTTCTACGGTGTTCTACACAGGCCAAACCGCTTCTTTATTTACAAAATGATACCAAAAAAAACCCAGTCCCATCACAGGATGTCTCTACTGTTCTCCTCTATTCTATCCTGATTGGTAGTGGTTTAAATGGCCAACTTTAACTTGTCCTTGCTCTAATACATACAATGAACTACAGTAGATATAGTAGCACACTGTGTTTCTAGAAGATTTTCACCTGTGCTTGATTGTCTTATAAACAACGTTGGTGCTATGGGTACTCAGAGACTAAATTGAAAGAGGAGGAAGATATTTGATTTATAACCTATGATACTCTTCCAAAGAAATAAACAAAGACACCACAAGTATAAGTGACATCAATTCAAAACCAAGCAAACACATACCAGAAAATGTCTGCAAAGCTGAATCTGTTATCCCATAAAATGAAGGAAGGTCTGAGATAGAATTTGAAAGCATCCTGCAAGTGAAGACATGGGGGCAGGGGACTGGCCAATTTCTTCCAGCTGGAGCTACTTGGCATAGAAATTGAGTCTTCAAATTCAGAAAGCACCATTTAGCAGAAACTACAAGAAAATAGTATTTGAGATGAACGGAGTGCTGCCTATTTCTCAAAACTGGTCTCTGCTCTCCAGAAGAGAGAAATGAAAATTTCTGTAGCATCTGACATCTAATGTATCTAGTGCAGGCTTGAAAGGCTAGGTGACATGGTGTGTCCTGATGGTGATTAGGGACTTACCTGACCTGGAACATGGTAGAATATGTTCCAATCCCAGTATGCACTGTTAGTTATTCCAGGTTCCAAGGCTCAGAATTTCTTGTCTAGATATTTAAGCTTTATATTTTCTTTCCCCTCAAACCTAACCTTTGTATCCCCACATTGCAGTCACAAGGTGCCACATGATTGAATAATGGAACACCCACCTTCTTCAATGTATTAGATATTTTAGGTCTGTAGTTTGACTGAGTCACAGATCCATGTGGCAATGCATAAAATCTAATATTATGGTCAAGATCCCAGGCCCATCCATGATACTCCTCCACAAAAATCTGAGCTCTGGAAGTTAATATCTTGCTTATATTATAATTTTTGAAATTTTTCCACATAAATTCTCTATATATATACAAATCACAGGCCTTGGTGGAACTTATTATGTAACATAACCTAGCCTGTATTTTCAGTAAATCTCCTACCTGAGTGTAGTGGTATGAAATAGGACATGTCCAGTTTAACTAGATTTTTTTTTCAGAAAAGAGAATGAACTGAGATGATGTTGAAGTTAAAACCAATTCCCACAATTACACCCAGAACACTAATGATTTTTTAATTATTATTAATTAATTAATTAACTAATTAATTTTTATGTTTGTGTCTGCTTTGTCTTTTATGGAATTGGTGGAAAGTACAGCTGTGTTTCAGCAACCGTTCTGCTTTAGAGGAATTGTTTCTAAATAGGGCTTGTTCTGGTTGATTAGATATCCTTTCAGGAATGATGATGAACTGAGATGGTGGAGAAAATTAGGACTTTATATAGGCTTGTTTGCTGCAATATATACAGGCTAAGTTTATGTCTTGAATTATAGTCCATAGTATAGTCAACTATGCTAAGATCAGAAAGCCTACAACTTCTAGTATTGGATTACTCTGGAGGATGAGCAAAATGAAACAAAGTCAATATCTCTCTGGACTTCAGAGTTGAAGTTTAGTTTATTTATATGAGAGTTTGTGTCTCAACAGAAAAACATGTAAAATGATCTATGAGGTCTGCATGGAGCCACTGGCATGGGATGATGATAGGGTACATTCACAGCAATTTGATTTTTATACAGAAAAGAAAACAAACTGAGAAAGTGTTGAAGAAAATTCTTTAATACAGAGTATGAGCAACCACACTGGGTTTTATTTGAATATTTTTGAACCTGGATTCTAAATAGGCAAGGCTATTCTTAAACTCTATATCTTCCTGGCTCTGTACAGATTCCTAGGCCCATTTTAGAATGCAAGTTAGAATCTGCTCTGTAGTTTAATCCCTTTGTAATCTCTTCAATAATGTTTCACAGATGAAGATTCTTCAGATGTTTGAATTGAAATTTCTTTTTAATTATACCTTACAAATTTTCCCAAGATTTGCTAATAGTTTTCTTAATACACTGTATATGTCTCACATGATCTGAGAACTAATCTTTAGGAATGTGATTGCTTCATGCTTGCCTATTTAAGTTGAGATAATTTGAGAGACAAGAAGGAGAAGAAGAGCAGGAGGAACAGGAGGAGGAAGGAGAAAAAGAAGATCTAGGTAGTGTGGTGTAAATGTTTGTTTGTATGCTGTGAAAATCATTCTTTAAATAAATAAACTGTTTGGGCCATGACAGGGAACCATAGGAGAAATAGGTGGGGAAATTGAGGTTCAGGTAAAAGTGCTGAATCAGACAGACTCCATCCAGCCACCAAAGAAGAAGAATGTAGTACTATAGGTGAGCTAGGTGCCATAGGTTACATGGTGGAACAAATTAATGAAAATGGGTTGAATTAAGATGAAAGAGCTAGCTATTAATGTGCCTGAGACATATTGCAAACAGAATAAAATTAATATAAGTGTCTGAGTCATTTTGGGGGCAAAAGGTGGCCACAAACAGATAGAACTTCTGTCTCTGCTGGGGATAGAAACCTCCTACAACAAGGTAGTCTACACAAAGCCACACCTGGAAGCTAGAATTAAGGTGCTAAGCATAGAAGAACAGAGATCCTGCTTGAAGAGACCTCATGTTTACAAAAAATTAAACAAAAAAGATAGATGAGCTAGGAAAGTGCCTCAGTCTCAAAGTACTTGTGTATTGGGCTAAATCCCTACACCAAACAATAATACCCGAGCCATTTCATCTCTCATTTTATGTGAGATTCCCTAACATGGACTAACCTGAAGAACACTATGTAGATCACTGCCCTGGATTCCTTCTGCCACTTTTTGTAGAGTGGATAATATAAGTTTCTGCCACCATGCCAGGTAGCTATGCAGTGTTTTAAAAGCAGAGTGCACTAACCTGGAATCATACGCAAAACAGAGTTTTAACACTTCCAATGATAGCCAAAACATAATAAGAAGGGGCAAGCCTGGGCAACATAATGAGTACCATTCAGGAAGCACAGACAATTCTACTCTGCCCTCCACTGTAGGGAAAACTATATTTTAGCAAGCAAATAAAACTGAAAGTTTTAGTGATGTTTTTCTTGCCATAGATTCAGATAAAATAGTCCTCTTCTTTGTAGTCTCCATGCAATAGTTTCTCATACTCAGACTCACTGTCTTTTGGGTGTGCTAATTCAGTAGAATGGTTTTGAAATTGATTTGGAAATAGTTATTCTTCTTTGTTTGGCTTTATGTTTCAGGCAAAGTCTGGCTATAGGTAGCTGTTAGTATATGTGGAAATTTTTCCCAAACACCTAAGTTAGTATAATAGATCACAATGCCCAGAAACAAAGCTCTAAACCCTTTAAATGTAAATAATACTGTCAGGCATTTCACAGACCTTCTTACTCTTTCCCTGGAATGCTCCATTTGTGGAAGGCAGATCATGAATGTGTTGGATATGAGACACTGGGACTGTATTTTCTTGATGTATTTGAAAAGTGGTCAATATCTATATGCCTAAAAGAGAGACTCACCATACTGCATTTTTTTCAAATGGGAAAGGGATTCAGAAGAGCAGGTATTGGTATCTGGTTGGACAATGGTTAATTTGTGCCTTTGTAGATTCTTAGAAAAGACACTATTTGCTTTTAGTCATAAGGTTTTGAGATAAACAAATACATTAGTAGGATGCATGGAGTTCTCCAATGTGTCAGAGCAGAAACTGTGGTCCACAGATGGCCTATGTGATGGGTAAGACTTACAGAATCCATATATGATTCACACAATGAAAGCAGTCTTAAGAAGAAAATTGATAACACTAGATGCCAACATGAAAAGACTAGAGAAATCCCACACAAGAGAACTATCAGCATAGCTGAAAGCTCTAAAACAATAAGAAGCAAACTCACCTAGAAGGAGTAGAGGGCAAGAAATAATCAGACTTAGAGCTGAAACCAATACAGTTAAACCAAAGAGAACAATACAAAGAATCAATGAATCAAGGAGTTGGTTCTTGGAGAAAGTCAACAAGATAGATAAACCCTTATCCAATTTAATTCTGTGACAGACTCTTACTTGCACAAAATGTTGTTTTTCACTTTCAACAATCCTCCTGCCCCATCTTTCCCAAAGCTGACTAAATTTTCTTACATGTCTCCCACATTGTTATAAGTATAAGTCAACTTAGAGAGTATCTGTGCCTAATAATAGAAGAAATAGAAAAAAATGAAATTATGATGGTCAAGACTGGGAGTGTTTTCTATAGTTTATTGCTGAGCTGGTTTTGTTTCAGTCATCTATCGTGGCTTCTCTGAGAAGATGGAGGTAGAAAACTGGGAAGAAACAGTTCAAGGTCATCTTTAACTACACAACAATTTGGAGAGCAGCCTGAGCTCATGAGAATTATTTTTTCTAAACTTAAGCAAAGAGAACAGTGGCTTTGAGGGAGAGTTGTCCTTTAGTTTTCTAGGGGTTACAGGCAATAGATAAAGAATAAGACAAAAGCCTTAGAGAGGAGCAAATTGATGTGAGGTGCTGAGCAGGATGTGGTAGGCAACATCTTTAATCCCAACATTCACAAGGCAAAAGTAGAAAGATTCCTCTTGGTTAAGGCCTGCCATATCTACACAGGGAATTCTAAACAATCCAGAGCTTCAAGGTGACACTCTGTCTCAAAATTTGAAAAAAATACACAAACTAAAACCACACCTTTTATTTCATAAAAGAGTTAGGCAGCTAGTAAAAGGGCACAATTAGTAATGGTGTTTGGCGTTGGCCTAACATTGTTCAGTTACAGGAGCCTCCATGTTTGAAGAAGATAAACACTCCCTTGGTTGTCTTCCCACATCAACATGTATCCCCCACCCCAGGACTCCTGTAAAGAAAATAAATGAATAATTAATAAATAAATGTAAAAATATATGAGATCTGGACAGAGGGTTGTATAAGCTTATCACAGAATTAAGGAGGCTGAAAAACTGCCATGGGATTGAGTCTAGCCTAAAGTAAAGAATGAAACTTTATCTCACCTAACCAAAGATCAACAGTTGGAGCTGGGAGAGTATCTTCACATCTAGTCAGAAACTCCATGAAGCTGTCGATGTAGAGCATTCATGCCATGAAAGGTGAGATCTTCACCTACTGCACTCATCCAGCACTAACATACACATAAAAACACACAATAATAAACATAAAAAATTAAAAGTCCACAAGGACTGTTATAAATGCCATTTTGTTCATAAGCTGGCTCACATAAAACATAACTTATTGTGAAAGACACTTCAAAATATACCATTTTATAGAAACCAAACTGTGAAATGAGGAAATTTCCAGAATACTGACCCTTCAGACACAATCCCATTCCAATGAACTCTTTGCATTTGACATAACTATGTTATATTAACACTAGAAGCCCACTATGAGGCATAAGTATTTGCTGTGAATGCTAGACACTTTTAAAAAAATATATTCTTAATTAGTTAAAATGCATCATAGTTTATTTGAGACTCAGTGGATGCATCCAAAATTTCCTCCAGCACTGAAGGCTCAGAAAGCATTACAGAAAGGGGGATGAAAGACTGTGAGAATCAGAGGATCAGAAAGTTAAGTGTGAGCCTTTGTCCCCTAGAAATGTCAGAAGTTACATCCTTAAAGTCTCACAAGCATGGCTGCCTAAAGATGAGCTGAGCCAGAACAATAGACCGACATAATTGAGCTGAGAGTACTGGCTCAGTGCAGGGAGGAAGACAGATAATTCATGTCTGACCAGATAGTGTCCAGGGAGTGACTGCAAGGGTCTCTGAGGGACTCTGCCAAGCACCTAGGGAGGTGCAAAGAAGCTAATCTCAGGAAAAGTCAAGAGTGTGGTACTGTAAAAAATGGGAGAATTGAAATTCAGTAAGATAAATACTTGTTAGAGGTTTGTTGTAGTTCAGGGCACAAATTTACACAGCCATGTCTAGGGGCATGCCCTCTGTATATGGTGTGTTCTGCTGGCACCGTATTAGGTTTACCACATAGCTGCTACATGCCAGGAATTCTTATCTCCCCCAATGCCATGTTGGGTTTACCATGTGATGTACTAGGAAATTTTCCATCTCACCCTTATGTTTATTATAAAAAGAAACCTGGATTTAACTGGTGGTGGGGAGGAAAAATTTTTTGGACTGGAACAGGGTTGATCGATCTCTTAAGGCTTCTTCAAGCTTTCTTAAGGGCAAAAGTTTGTCTTTTCAAAAAATAAGAGCTGTGTCTTCTGGCAGTTGGTCTGGTGGGTTTTGCAACTCATTTTATGTAGTTTGGTTTCCTGCAGTCCTGGCAAGTTTAAGGCATGGGATAATGAATTTTGATTTTCTGGAGCTTGGAAAAAAACTGAGCTGGTAAGAGAATCTTGAGAAATGAAACATATAGTGAAGGTATAATGTGTGATGTGTTCTGCTGTCACTATATTGGTTTTACCACATGGCATGCCAGGAATCCATACACTTGAGTCTTCTTCCCTAGTATGGAGATCACACATCTGCATTAATAACCCAACTATTTTTGACAATTTTATACTTTGAGCAGGTAAGACATGAGTTTATCAACATTTGGAGGTTCTTCAATTCAGTTTCTATGTGTCTATTTTTATTTTTAAAAGGTTTTATTTTTTTATTTGTAATTGTGCATAATAAACAGTGTGTGTGTGTGTGTGTGTGTACTTGATTTGTGCTTACACACACAGAGATGACTCAAGTATTTCCAGAGACTAAAACACAATATAAAAACTTGTGTTTCTAGGGTCACAGATGTTTGTGGGTGCTGGGAATTAGATGCTGGTCAACAGGAAGAGCAGGAAGCCCTTTTAACCTCTAATCCATTTCTCCAAGACAATCTATTTAGTGTTTTGGCATGGTCTCATAAAGGTAAAGTGTATAAAAACTTCAAAAGCAGAGCATGTTTGGCCCTTATTTACTCTGAAAGATCTAGGAGAAAGGAATAGTGCCAGGGGTTATCATTGCAAGGTTTCCCAGGACCCAGCATGCATTCTCTTCCAATTCCTGTATAAAGCTTGGCTCAGTTACCTCCAGCAGCTAAAGAGGGTTATGGAGAGGGATGGTCCAAAATGCCATCTTTAGACAGATCACCTGAAGTCCATCTTTTCTCTGCTTGGCCCACCAACAGAAATACTTTAGGTATTTACAGAGGAGGCTGGACTTGAGGGAAATGTTCATCAGCACAGTCACAGCCTGCTTTCCCCTTGGGAAGATGCAACCCTGGTTGGGTCTCACTACTGACATCTAGAGACCAAACCCCATCCTCTATTCCAGCCAAAACATTCCAAAAATTCTATTAGGCATTCTGCAAATCAAGTACTTCTAGTTTCCATCTACTGTTGGTCAAACAAGGAGAAGATTCAAATCATAGGAATATCAATTTATAATGTGCTTTGACTCCACCCCTCAAATTCCTTTGAATCCATCCTTAACCCCATGAAAATTCCCTCAAATCCTTCATTATCTTTCCTGTCCATCACTATATGACTTTCTTAGTTCAACATACCTAGGGCTAATTCTGGTCAGCCAATTTCTGACTGCACCCTTGGATTTAAGGTTTATCTTTATTGGCACAGTACAGTGGCAGTGGAAATAACTCTCCTGAAACATTTCTTTCATTTTGTATAAATAAAAAGGAAAAGAATTTTCAACACTAACATAGTAAAAGTATATACAATAGGAACAATTATAAAGGAAGGAATATATTTACAATGCTCCGACCATTTTATATGAAAAAAATTAGAGACAAAGTCCATTATCTTATGTTGGTGAATCTAATGTTTTGTTTCTAATTTATATTATATCATAACTAATAAAAACAGTTTCAATATGCCCCCCCTTTTTTTGAACTTGAGAAAAAAGAATAGCTTTTAATTATCATTTTATTTATGTAATATTTAGGCTATGTAAAGTTGCACTTTAGGTTTATATATCGCATAGGGCATTAAGAGCAGAGCTTTTTCCTCTTGTTTATATAATAAACAACAAAAGGCAAATCACATATCCTGATAGTTGCAGCCTCATGGTGTTCTTTGTTATGCATTAAAAACTAAAATGAATTTCCAGTTCCCTAGTTCCTTAGGGATTTATTTTGAAAAGCAACCCACATTTTTATTTGTTATATATTTTTTTTCCTGAATATAAATCTGTGTACTCACATGTGTGCCTGGTGCCCGAGGAGGCCAGAAGAGGGTGTCAGATAGGCTGCAACTGGAATTACAGGTAGTTGTAAGGTGCTCTTTGGGTGCTTGGACTCAGATCCTGGTCCTCTGGAAGAGCAGTCAATGCTCTTAACCATGGAGCCATTTCTGTAGCTCCAGACACTCCATTTTGAGTTTCTTGTCAAAGGCTCTCGATGTTCATAATGAAGATGGTACAATTAAAGAAACAGTGATTTCCTTTGATGCTCTCTGGAGAAAGACTGAGGCCTCCACCTTGGGATACAGGGAGGCATCTGTCTTCAACAAGATGCTTTGCTATCGATGCATTCTGCCAACTGAGTCTGTTCTCGCTGTTAGCTTTAGATGACATTCATCTTTTTGTTTGCAAAGATTGCTCTGGAAACATTACCTTTCTGAGTTGATCACAGGTGCTGTGTGACACTGTCTCATCACAGGCCAGATACTGAACATTTATTGACTCTTGCTTTAGGAAATGAAATAATCCAGTGTCTCTTTCTCAGAAAATTACTTGAAATGCAGTCCTTACACATGATCAGCTGGTGGAAAAGCAAAACACTTGTGAAAAGATTACTCAATATTTCTTTGTTCAGTCTTCACTGAGATGAGTACAGATGATGTAATTATTCATGTACTAGACAGCTATGGATGTTAAACATTCCTATTAAAATTGCCTTTTTAACCAAATATGCCTCACCAAAGGCTTTGTTTCATTTTCTTAGGAATTATACTTTGTGTGCATGTCTGCAAAAGAAATTGTATGGAGCTCTTATAATAATTAAGCCCATAAGTTTTATTACACAAAAGAAACTTGATTTTTCCAGTATTTCAGTATTTCCAGAAAGGATGGAACTGTGTCCCTAAAATTTGGAATTCTGTGGTGGGTACACACCTTTGGTATCAGAGCTCTCAAGGCACAAACAAGTAGATCTCTGAGTTCCAGGCACCTGTACATAACAAGTTTGGGGCCGGTCAGAGTTAATTAATGAGACTCTGTCTCAAGAACAAAACCAAATGAAGCAAAAATGAGTCCCTTATTCAGGAATAAAATGATCTGGAGACATTTCATGAGTTCCTCATTTTTCCTTCTCTCTCTTTTTTCTGAGTGTTGGGAGCCAAAGTCAATTTAGCCATATTTTATAAGTTAGCTCCTCTGCAGCTAGCCAGCAATATAGACTAGGTAGCCAAATACCAGAGACTACACACCCTTATTGTTGGTCTAAACCATGGCTTCAGGCTTTCTCTTTGACCTTCCCAGATCAGCAAAGTGACCTTCCCCAGACCCTCAATTGATAGCAGATTTCCATATCAGTTCTACCCTGTTACTTCCCCTCACATTCTTTTGAACATCCCACCCCTTTCCTCCCAGCTACCTGCTTGGCGGAGATTCTGTATAAATATTGGCTGTAATAATAAAGCTTAGGGGGGGGCTGGAGAGATGGCTCAGTGGTTAAGAGCACCGTCTGCTCTTCCAGAGGACCCAGGTTCGATTCCCAGCACCCACATGGCAGCTAACAACTGTCTGTAGTTCCAGGCAAGACACCAAGACAAATAATTAAATAAATAAAGAAGTTTAAAAAAAATAAAGCTTAGGAGGACTTGGACAGAGAGATTTGTCTTGTTCTTCTTTTCCTTTGTGTTCCTGCCTTCCATTTGCTTCCTTCCCAGGTCTAGGTCCATGCTGAAGACCCTGCTGGCTGGGGCAAAAGAGGTCCTTGAATCTAATCTCATTTGTTTAGTTTCTTCCCTTACCATAACAAGTAACAATTTCCAACCCATCTCCTTAAATGATGACAGAATCCATAAACCCTGAACAACCAAAAACCACCCCATCTTGGGAATGTAGTTTTTGTAGTGTTAAAATCATTTCTTCTTGTCTGAGAATAACAGATTTTTTTTTTTAGGGGACTCTTAGAAAATTGAGATAATGGTAAAGTCTTAGGGAAACCAGCTGTAACATTGGACATCATGTCTCTGTGTAGTGAGAAAGTGCAAAATTTATCTGATGTCTTGGCTGGAAGAGTCTGTGATGCTGGACCATCTCAACTAGCAGCTTTGAAGTTGTTCTGGATGCAGAATTTTGAGGAAACTATAACAGAGGCATTCTGAGTTGGATTATCTGGGCTAATTGTTTTTATTGGTTCCTGATTTTTTTTTTCTGAGGAAACATACACTTTTTTTTAATCTTTATTTCACATGAATTGGTGTTTTCCCTGCATATATAACTGTGTAAGGGTGTCAGATCTTGGAATTATAGATAATTGTTAGCTGCCATGAGTATGTTGGGAATCAAACTCAGGTCCTCTGAAAGAACAGTCAGTGCTCTCAACCTTTGAGCCATCTCTCCAGCCCAAAACATAGACTTTTAAAGGCAACATACCTATCTGTATTAACTAGGTATTGAATGGTCAGTGTGCACATGTCAATTAAAGATGACTATTTTGTTTTATGTTTGAACAGGTAAAAGCCATTTGTTAAGTTTTTAAATTTGTTTGTACTGTATAACCAAACTCTATTTTTCCATATGAAAGGATGGCATGTAATAATAAGCCTTGAGGACTTTGTAGCCAAAAAATTTATGGTGTCTGATCTAGTCTCAGAGCTGTTCCCACATCAAGGGATTAGCTTATACATTATATGCCAATGTATATTTATACAACAGGAATTTGTACCAAGTTCCAGCTGCTCTAGTGCTCAGCTGCACAACACAGGCTCTTAAAGAGTCACATGCCAGTCACTTATTCAGAACAGTTTTTTAGCTTTTCTTTAAGCCTTATGTGGGTATAAGTGGCCAGACAATGGGAGCCATATGTAAAGAATCCTTTTGGTCCCAGCAGTAAACTCCCGAATAATGACCTGGTGATTTCTTATTAATTATAAAAACTCAGCCTTTACTTTAAGCTTGTCTCAACTAGGTTTTATTATGTAAATTAACACATTTAAATTAATCTATGTTCTGCCACATGGCCACATGGCATAAACTCACTTCCATATTGCACCTCCAGCTTCCTCTCCCTGTCTCCCAGCACCTCAGCATCTCCTGTGTGCCTCCAGTCCTCAGCTTTTTCTTTCTCTCCCTGGAATCCCCCCCCCCATACCTCCTGCCTGGCTATTGGCTATTCCACTTCTTATACACCAATAATGACAATACATTTTTCACAAAGTGTAGAAGTATTCTACAACAGGTGAATAATGAAAAAGATATAGCAGACCATGCAAATCCCATCTCTACTGGTTTATGGGTTCAAAATCAACTGCATACTTTGATCCTAGTACAAGTGTTAGGGCTCTAGTGGGAAAAGAATATTGACTTGTTGAGAAGGCAGGCTATAACTTAAGCTGTGACAGGTCTGGAGGGAAATGTATCCTGACTTGTCCGGAAATCAGGGAATACCTACAGCTATGAAGTCCTGGATACTTAGAATTGTGACAAGAACGGTATCTTGACCTGTTAGAAAGTCAGGCTACGTCTGCAACTGTGAAATGAGGTATCCTGGATACCTACAGCTATGAGGAGAAAGGTATCCTGACTTGTCAGGAAGTAAGGCTATACTTGAAGTTGTAGTGTAGTGAAGGATAGTCTTCTCAAAGGATGTAGCAATCTGCTCCTCTCTTATAGAGAGCTGGTACAGCTGAGCTCTCCTATGTCACACACACCCTGTTAAGAGGGCATCCCAGCAGAGATACCCACTTCTGTTGCTTCTCTACTTCCCCTAAGGCAATGTCAGAGAAGAGATGTCCTCTTCTCAATCTCCAGCCCAAGTTACTTTTCCTGTTTTACTCTGCTTTATCAAAGCAGATATGTGGCAAACACCTCAGGCTCAGAAAAAAATTGTTACTTTTTCTACTTAGCTATGCTACAGTAATATTTCAGCAGAGTTTGCTCCATGATTATGAAAGACCATCTTCCCCAAAACTCTTTTAAGAAAGAAATGTATTTGGAAAAGGGAAGTCCAAGGGAGTCTTTGATTCTGCAGGGTGAAAAAAGACAGTCAACAACTTAACAGGCAGGACTTATATAGAGCTTCTTAGGGACAGAGGTTTTACAATGACAAGATTTTCTCCTGAGGAAACTGTTAGTTTTCCTCCTAAGAGATTGGTTGGTTTAGTTGGTCAGGGGCAGAGGTGGTTCTGGTTTCAGGGCCAAATTATGTTTTTTCACTGGCTTTTTTTTAGCATTTTGACTCTAGTTTCAGAGCCAGGGTGTTCTCTTTCACTGGCTTTGGTTCTAGGGCCAAAGTGTGTTTCTTTGGCTCTGGTTTCAGGGCCAGGGTATGTTTCCTAGGTTCTGAGTTCAGGGGTAAAGTATTTTATTCACTGGTTCAGCTCTCGGGGCCAAGGTGGGTTTGTTTCACTAGCTCTGATTTCTTTGGCTGGCCCTTTTGCCCTACACCTAGCAGTAATAGAGACATAATATATCCAAACAGATGAACCCTAGGCTCAGATATTTGTAAACAGGCATCAATATACTTCTAATTGCTATCATGTGAAATATCCTTGTTTCAAAACAAGAGTGAGTACATGGGTAATATGATACACTAGGGTTGAATACAAAGAACAGGGACATATATGGATGTGAAGAAAAAATCTTTATCCTAAATAAAATCAGAAAAGACAATTTATGGGCCTTGAGTTCAAAACAGTTTAGAGGCTGAACTGATGGCTCAGAAAAGGATTCACTGTTCTTCCAGAGAATCAGGTTTCTATTCCCAAAATACACATACAAGCTCATAATCATTAACTCCGATTATATAAACTGTGTCACCAAGTTCAGTCTTGTTCAGAAAGTACATACAAACATACATGTAGTCAAGCCCATGTGCCTAAGATAATGATGGGGTAGGGCTTGTGTTTTGCAGTTTATCTTAGCACATGCCTTTATTCCTAGTAATTGAGCCATAGAGGCCAACAAAACTCTGTGAGTTCAAGGCCAGCTAGGTCTATATGGAGAGCTCTCCAGGACATCAAGGGCTATAAAAAGAGACCCTGCCTTAAACCAAACACCAAAACAAATCCCTGTGCTTACAGATCACACACTTTATTCCCATCACTCCAGTGGAAGAAAGAGGCAGGCAGATCTCAATGTGTTTGAGGTCAACCTGTATAAGTGTATTTCGATGTCTAGACTGAAGATTTCCTTTTGGAGTAGACAAAAGGCTGAAACTATCCTGAAATTCAAGAACCCATTACACTGAGGTTAATTTGTTAATTAATTTTGACACTGTTTATGTGCTTCACTTTTATTTGCTTTTGTTTTTTGTTTAGCTTTGTTTTTTGAAGTACAGTCTTGCTCTATAGCTTTGGTGATGTGATACTTCAATTCCTAGCAATCCTCCTGCTTCAGCATTCTGTCTGGTAGATAGGTTGATTATTGTGAGCCAATGAATTTTATTCACATGTGACCCTCAGGGTTCTGAGTGCCAGACTGGCATTACTGGTTCCAGGCAATAGCCATGCACACAAAATTTTCTAAAAAAAAAAATACCCCCAGAAAACTTTGTGACAACATATTATCACAACTGTGTAATCTTTTCTGGAATATATAACTAAGTTGCATGTTCTGTCATTCTTCAGCTCTATGAGCTACTCAGAAGGCTGAGGCACAAAGATGGCTTGCATCTGCTACTGTTAGAAAATGGTTCTGGAGATGTAGGCAATTGGAAATGTGTTTGCCTGGCATCACAAACCCTAGGCTCTCTCTACAGCATTTGCATCCCAGAACTCAGGTCATCTTTGGTCACCTAACAAGTTAAAAACCAACCTAGCTAAATAAATACAATTTCTCAGAACAATTTTAAGTCTGTGTCATGGACAGAGATGGTGCCTTTGTCTCTTGTTCAGAAGAGGGTGTTTCAGAAAAGACCAGTTCAGTACAGTAAACAGAAAAAAGAACATCAAGAATGGGAGCTGAACCAGGCATGGCTGAACACACCTTTAATCCTAGCATCTGGAAGGCAGAGTCAGGCTGATCTCTGCCTGTTTAAGGCCAGTCTGATCTACATAAAAAGTTTCATAAAAGCCAGATTTACTGGGGTGGTCAGAGGAATACAGATCCTATGGGGCATAGCCATAGATGCTCTCCGAGGTGAGGTGGGAGTGTGGGAGTGTAGGTGGTCCTGGTCCACAGCACGCGATGGAGAAAGAAAGCACCTAAAAATGTCCAGGTCCCTGGAGAGGGACTGCAGAAGCCACTCAAGATCCCCCACACTGAAGACGCTCCAGATCTCCAAGATGACATAGGTCCACATCTCCCTCCCCTTCTCAACTGAAAGAAAGGAGAGATGAAGAGAGGAAAGAAACTAAAGAAGTAAAAAAGCAAAGAACATCAGATTATTGAGGAAGATTTGGAGGGTAAGACCAAGGAAGAAGTAGAAGTGATGAAATTAATGGGATTTGCCTCTTTTGACTCCACAAAAAGGACGAAGGTGGATGGCTCTGTAAATGCTTATGCCATAACTGTGTCTCAGAAGAGGAAATACAGGCAGTACATGAATCAAAAAGGCAGATTCAACAAACCTCTGGATTTCATTGCATGAGACTTGAGGTGTTGGAGACTCTCTTCCCCCTCATCTCAGTCAGACAGTAGTTTATATTTTGTATTTAATACACCTCAAAACAAGATCTTGACTCTTCCTTCTTATAAAGTAAGAAAGTCTTATTTCTGACACTCAGTATACTTCCTTTCCTCGGGAGGTAGGTCACATTATAGTATCCTGCACCACTGTAGCCTGTTTGTCTTGTTCCTTTGAGCCTGTGTGCGCTTTCTTCTTGGGTGCTTGTTATTAGTTTTTTTTTAAAAAAACTTTATTTATTTATTATTTTTATTTATTTGCCTTGGTGTTTGCCTGGAACTGGAACTAGAGACAGTTGTTAGCTGCCATGTGGGTGCTGGGAATTGAACCCGGGTCCTCTGGAAGAGCAGACGGTGCTCTTAATCGCTGAGCCATCTCTCCAGCCCCTTGTTATTAGTTTTTAAAGGTTGAAAGTAACTTACATGTGAGTGTCTCCAATAAAACAGTATTTATGCTCATTTTATTTGACATAATCCTTTATTCTAGATTAAAGAGTTCCCCATACATTTTGCTTTTCCACACATAGATTTCTTCTGTTTTGAGACAAGGTCTTGTTATGTAATCCACGCCAGTCTTGAAATTGGGACAATCCTGCCTTCGTCTCCTTGTTGCTGGGATTATGAATATGTCAACATGCCAGTTTAGATTTAGCTATCTTGATTCTCAATAATTTAAAAACCAGAAGAGGAAAAAGTATAGCTTGCTATTATTTCTTTCCCAAATAATACTTAATATGTCCACTCAGTAACAAAAGTAATACATGTTTGCTATAAAATTATTCAGGATAACCATAGAGCAAAAAGAAAAGCCATAACTCCCCTACAATCTACTCCAAAAACACTTTCTTGTGTGTCTTTTCAGGTTCCTATGGAAGTGTATTTCTTATCCCCCCACATGAAATATGTAAAATGTACATACGCCTTCCTGTAAAAATTGCCTTATTTACCTTGAATATTTTATACTTGTATTGCTTATAGATAATGGCATTCTGTGGCTTTTTTTGTTGTATCATAACTGATCAACCTTTTTTGACACCTTGAAAAGGGTATCTAGCAGCAGATTGCATGTCCACTTGGATTCAACCCATAAGAGCATGAACATATTTGCATATGTGTCTGCTTCAAATGGAATTTGCCTGTCTCTTCTATTAGCCAATCTTCATTGGGCAGTACATGAAATGTCCTTCTATTTTACTACAGGTAGACAGTGGTTATTTTAGCCCCTGTTAACATTCAGATTATTTCTAATCTTTTGCAGTTTCAAACAGTTCTGTAATTACACTTTTGTCTCATGTTTTTCTATTTCTTTGGCTGTATTTTTAATGTCCTTATTAATTTTTTGGTTAGCATAATATAGTCAGAATCACAACATAAATCACTGTTTGATAAAGAGTGGAATTTAAGATAGGGTACTGCCTCACACTTTTTACAATAGGAAGGAAAATGGTATTGTCATTTCTTCTGGACAACATACTAATAATTAGTCCAATATGGCTGTGTACCCTTTAACTTCAATGCTCCAGAAGCAGAAGGGGGCTGATCTCTCTGGGCAGGGCCAACCTGGTCTACAAGGTGACCTCCAGGCGAAGACCGTGTCTTAACTAGCATTTGTAAGCTGGAAGGTGGTTCAAATTTTTGGAGAACAAATTGCTCTTTCAGAGGACCCAACTGAAACTGTAGCTCCAAACCACCTGAAACTCCAGGTCCAGATGGCTCTGACTCTTCTGGCCTCTGTGGGACATTTCCCTGTGTACATATCTCAACAAAGACACAGAAATACACATAATTAAAAATAATGAAAACAAATTTGTAAGAAAGTAGCTTAAGTAAAGTTTTTCTTCAAATAAATTTAATAAATAAATATATATGCATGAAATTAAAAATTACTTCTAAGAAGTATTTTATTTATGTACAGTAGAGAAAGACAATATTGTGGTTAAAATATTCACAAGTGCTTTTCTTTTTTTTAAAAAAAAAAAGCTTTATTTATTTATTTGCCTTGGTGTTTGCCTGGAACTGGAACTACAGACAGTTGTTAGCTGCCATGTGGGTGCTGGGAATCGAACCCGGGTCCTTGGAAGAACAGCCGGTGCTCTTAACCACTGAGCCATCTCTCCAGCCCCCACAAGTGCTTTTCATACAGACTAACTCACACTTTATAACAGTTTAGCCTCAAACTCAGAGATGTGACTGCTCTAAGCCTTCCAAGTATGAGATTAAAGGTGTGTGCCACCACTGCCAGGCAAAGGTCTTTCCTAAATTTATCCAGTAATTACTTTGTATAGTCACAGCCCCAATTCCTCATTAAAAAAATAAAATCTTTGAAGCTGGGAGTGTTGGTGCACACCTTTAATCCCAGCACTCAGCAGCATCTCTGTGAATTCAAAACCAGCCTGATCTACAAAGCAAGTTCCATGACAGCTAGGTAGGGCTGTTACACAGAGAAACTCTGTCTAGAAAAACTTTAAATTCATTGATATTCACTCATTTTCTGTGGCACTGCATAGTGAGATAGGTAAGTACTTTTCCACTGAGCCATCTGCCAGGGCGTTTCAAAATCTATTCAGTACTTAGTTGACACATTCAGTCGTGAATTCTGGATGTCTGAGAAAAGATTTCACTCTGTAGTTCAGGCTGCCCTGAGATTCTAGAAGCAGACAGGATAGTTGCAAATACAAGGAAACCTACACGCATGACTCAGCCTACTGAGGACTGGACTATAGGCATGAGCCTGTAACAGGTCGTTTCTTCTTTCAAGAGTGGGGAATGGACATGTCCAGAGCTACCCTCTAAGTAACACTGAACAATGATGCCTTCCAACTAACAGTACTGAACCTTTAGCTTCATGGTGTATCAACGAGCCTTACAAACATGGTCTGAAACATTTGCATTGGATAAGACAAGCAGAAATATGTATTTTTCACCACAAGCCAAGAGTCATCCTGCAGGTGAACTTGCGATATACTCAGTGGTCTTTCTTTGAAGTGACCAACCTCCAGGAGGTCAGGCAGTGACACTAGCCTATAGCCTTTCAAGATTTTTCATTGAATTCTGTGATGTTTATTTTTGCTGGCTTGGTTGGTGAAAATTGTGTGTTTACTTTTGTTATAAGGCAGGCTATCAAGAGCCCAGGCTAGCCTTTTATAAGCTATGTACCTCAGGGAGGCAGGCAGATCACAGTGTAAAGACGGACTATTCTACAGAATAAGTTGCAGGACAGCCTAGGGTACATAGAAAAAGCCTGTTTTGGGGCTGGAGAGATGGCTCAGCGGTTAAGAGCACCGTCTGCTCTTCCAGAGGACCCGGGTTCGATTCCCAGCACCCACATGGCAGCTCACAACTGTCTGTAGTTTCAGTTCCAGGCAAACACCAAGGCAAAAAAAAAAATTTAAATAAAGAAAGAAAGAAATAAAGAAAAAGCCTGTTTCACAAATCCCAAATCAAAACAACAATAATTGAATATACGACCTGGTGGGTTTCTTTAAGGCTTTTCACGATGAATGTAATTTACTTTGGCTTTATTCATTGACCTTTTCCACTGCTCTCCCTGTGCTTGTTTCCTGCTCTCCCACAATGTTAGGAGGGAGCATCATTCTGCACCCTCAAGTGGTTTTCCTCCTTGCTCACATCTAAACCTCCAAGTTAGAAGTTCACCCCTGCTTCCCAGATGTGAGCCCTGGCTATCATTATTCATTCTACATTGTCAAGGCTGTGTTTTGAGCTAACTCCAGAAGAAACAACCTCCATTTACTGGGGAAGCTAAGGCTGCACTTACAAGTCTATTCCAACCCCACCAGCCCCTGCCTTACTACATACAGTACCTTGGTGGGTTTAAGATTTCATTATGTTTTTAAAATTCTAAAGCCAGGAAATTGGGCCAGGTGGTGGTGGCACACACCTTTAATCCCAACACTCTGAAGGAAAACTTTGTGAGTTCAAGGCTAGCATGGTTTACAGGGGGGGAGTTCCAGGACATTCTCCAAAGATACACAGAGAAACCAAAAACAAACAAACAAAGACATGAAACTGCCTGAGAACATCTAGAAAGAGGGTGGGCTACACAGGTTACTTGGTGAGTCTCAGGCTATCCTGCACTAAGGAAGATCAGGTCTCAGATAAACAAAGACCTGTGGTGGGGCTACAAGGGGAGGATTCAGTGGAAAGGTATATAAAGAGTTGGTTGCCAGAGAAACCCTCAGCCTTGGAGGTTGGAGTGTCAGCCTGCCCCTGCCTCTGGAGTCCTCTCACCAGTGTCCTGATCAGGTAGGTCCTCAGCTCCATCAGGATACCTCATCTCTTGCAGTCTAGTTTATGTTTGCCCTAACTTCAAATATCACTTAATAATTCTAGTTTGCTAGGAGGAGGGGGATTGTTTTGAGTTTGTTTGTTTGAGATAAGTTTAAAAAAAAAAAACCTCAGCTAGATAACCAGAATTTGCTAATATGTTATGGTTTATGTACATTCAGTAACTGGGTCATCTGTGGTTTCTGTGTTTATTGGTTCAGGCAGAGTCTCACATTGTTTTTTTAAAAAATAGGTTATATTTGTTACCTTTAATTGTGCACACATGTGAGCATGCCATGGTTCATACACGGTGGTAAAAACAACCTTACATAACTAGTGGCTTGCTTCCAGACACAGGCGTCATGACCTGATATTGATTCAGGCAGTGACTTGACCTGTTGAACTATTTAAAAGTTGGTCCATGTTTTGTTAGTTTGATTCTTCAGGTCCAGGTGTTGGGTACATGTTTGTGGTTACAGGAAACTAGAATGATGATTGGAAGAGCATGGTGGGAGACAAGGCCACGATGTAGAGATCAATCTAGTGTCTAGAGAACATGAATCTAAAGAGTAAGAAAGGGGCCGGGATGAGACTTGGTTGCTACAGTTGGCTTTGCTGACTCAAAAGTCAAATCAAAATGGCTGGAATGTAGCTCAGTGGTAAAGCATTTGCATAGCGTGTACTGAATGAAAAAAAGGAGGGTGTGACTGCTCCTAGGTGTCGTGAAGGAGGTTTATTGTAGATAAAAGGGAAAGCATAGCCAGAGGCACCTGAAAGGAGCCTCAGTCTACCTGACCCTGGGCCAGGCCAGGTGGGAGGGGAAATTGAAGACTGAGAGGCCAGAAGGAAAAGAGACCAAAAGGTGAAATAACCAGAGTAAGCCATAGGCTGCCTTGTAGGAGGGAGACACACGGTGGAAAGGAAAGTTCAGCCCCTGAGCTGGAGTGTTCAGGAGCTAAAGTGGGGTAAGCCAGCCAGGAGGAGCCTGAAAATGCAGAGGCTGAGGAATGCTAGGAGACTTGGTGGCAGCTAGAATCTGATTTAATGTTAATAGGCATCTCAGTTACCCTACTTCCAAGGTTTGACATTTAATAGTGCTGAGTTCAATTCCCAGCACTACATACAGGCACTAAATCATGAAGGTATACCTATCATGAAAAAAAGACTGAAAAAAATTTTAAAAAATCTCACAAAGCAGAATTTCCCTGTTATTCGTGAGATGGTATTCTTTAGTTTCTGCCAAAGCAACCTTTAGAGCTCAACTTCAATATGTTTTACTGAGATAAGGTCTCCTGGAGCCAAGAATGGCCAGGAATTTCTCATGTAGTTGCAGATTGTCTTCCACTTCCAGCTGTTCCTTCTCAAGGGCTGGGCTGACAGGTGTGCTTCATCCAGGCTGGCTCATAAGAGTACTGTGAAACCAACCAAGGCCTCCTAAGTAAGCACTCTCTCTCTGATCAGCCACAATTCCAGACCCCAGACAGGGATTCCAGTATTTCCTCCTCCCTGCTCCGGCACTTCAAAGAAAGATTGAAATGAGTATATGTGAGTATAATGCTCTCTCTTCTGCCCTGTTTTCCTTTCTAGGAGTTAGTTTCACTTCCTGCCTTTTCTTCTTTCTGTACTGGGTCTCATCATACAGCCAGGCCAGCCTTGATCTCTAGATCCTCCTGCCTCAGCCTACAGAGCAGTGTTTCTCTCCTAACCCCGGCTGTATCTGTGAGCAAGGAGGAGAGCGAAGTGTCAAGGGCAAAGTGGGATGACACAGACCTGTCAGCCCAGCACCCTGTAGGCTCCCATCAGGAGTGACCTGTTCACATCAGGCTGTGTTAGAAGTCACTATGTCACAAGGAAACCCAATAGAAGAGACAGAGAAAGCAGAAAAGAATGATGAAATTCCCTACAACTCTCTGTGAGAGATGCCACCCCATTCCTAACAACCTCAACCAACCAACATTAACAGTGACATTTTTGTTTGTTTAGAAAGCCAGCCTGTGTAGCTCCAGGACAGCCAGGGCTGCACAGAAAAACCCAAAAGAAGAAATGAAATGAAAAACACACCAAATAGGACAAAAGTCTTATTAAGTAAAAACTCCTGCTGCAAAGCATGAGCCCTGAGCTTGATTCCCACAACCTATATTGTGGAAGCAAACATTCTCAAATTTTAACTGAATTTTTTCTGAGTTCTCTCCCACCCTATTCCTGTATTTATTCCATGCCTCCATTCCTAGTGGATATTGTCCAGGCCAGTGTTATACTTACTAGAAGAACAAGGATGACCTTAATTCTAATACTGCTGGCCCTTCCTCCTGGCTCCTGAAATGATACTCATGTTCTTATGCCAGGCAGAAGTCATGAAGACCAGTCTTTGCCAAGTGCTGCCTTTCTGTCCTCCTGGAGTTGGGGAAAAAATCTTTAAAAATTATTACAATTAATTGTTGAGGGGGGAAATGACACTGTGCTGATTCAATGTTCAGAAGAAAGCTGCCAGGATCCTTTTCTGATAGACTCCAGAAATCCAACTTAGGGCTTGTTGTAGTGGAGCAGCACGTACCATCACTTTCTGAGCTGAGCCATCTTGAGGAGCCTGGGTTAGATTTCCAAAAGGTCATTTGATGCACTGCAGTTTCTCCTGCTTGTGATGTGTTATTTGGGAGGCATTCACTTGGAACTTAGTGATTCTAGTTGGACCAGGCTAACTTGGAACTCTGAGATTCTCCTGCCTCTACCTCTGGATTGCTAAAATTAAGGCTGTGAACTGCATGTGACGATTCTGTCTGAGGTCTTCCATAAGAGCAATTAGTAGCTTCAACTATGAAGTGAGAGATCTCTGCAGCTCCAGGGTTTTCTTATTACAAGAGTGATATACTCAAGCAGAAAATATTTCAAAGATGTAATAACAGGTTCATCTGGTTTTCTCAGGTATCTTTCCTTGATTAAGATAAATTGGGGTTGCTTGTGGTGGCCATAGCCTGTAACACCAGCATTTGAAAACTAAAAAAGCATGAGGGTCAAGAGTTCCAGGCCAGCTTCAGCTGCATAATAAGTAAGGATTTGGAAAATAGCCTAAATACATGAGATTATACCTCATGAAGCAAACAGAACAAAAATTTTGAAATGTTTGTAGTTCTCTTAAGCTACTTGCCTAACATTCAAGAAGCCTTGGTTCTGATTTGCGGCAGAAAACACTGTATGGACTGGGTGTGATGGTAAAATCCCAGCACTCAGGACCCTAAACAGGAACATCAGAAGCTCAAGGCTCTCCTTGCAAGCTTGAGATCAGCCTAGGAAGTCCTAGAGAAATGCTCACATCAGGGAAAAGGGACCTCTAGAAAGAAAGCTGTATGATTAAGAGTACCCAGGTTCAACACCAGCACCATCATGGTGGCTCACAAATATGTAATTTCATTCAGTTTCACGGGTATCTGATCCTGTGTTCTGGAATCTTCTGACACACACACATGTGTTGCTAAGGCATATGTGGAGGCAAATACCTGAGCACATATGATAACACTAAATTAAGGATTTTTTTTAATAAACATTTAACAAACCATGATACTTCATAACAAAGGAAGTGCTGCTTTTCTGTAGAAAGCAGCAGTGTCCATCTAAAGCTCTGATATTTCTCTCCTTGCAATATTTTAAATTCATGGCTTCTTTTTTTATTCACAATTGTTACAGGCTTACATGCACATGTGTATATGTATTTATTCCAAAATACTCTGCTTTGCCAGTTTTTAGGGCTGATCATTATGTAATGAGTAAGTAATTGGTATGTCCTTGACTAGGGGAGACTAATTTTTTATTCTTAGTATTCCTTAGTGCTTGGTGTAGGGTTGAGACCTTCTGACTATTTCTATGACTACTTTGGCATGTCTATTGTTTTGGCACAGCTCATCTTTAGGCAGCTAGCTGTGTTTGTGAGATTTTAAGGGTGTAACTTCTTATATATCTAGGAAACACAGGCTCACACAACATTCTGATCCTTTGGGTCCCAGTCTTTCACCCTACCTTCTGTAATTCTTTCTGGAGTGAATTTTGGATGTATGCACTGAATCTCAACTAAACTAGTGTTCACATAGCATATCCTTATGGCTCTTATTTGGCTCTGTCAGTGTTGATGTAACATAGTTATGTCAAATGCCAAATATTAAGAGCTCACTGGAATGAGATTGTGCCTGAAAGGGTCCCTACTGTGAGATTTACCACATTTCACAGTTTGGTTTCTGTAAAACTGTATAGTTTTGAAGTGTCTTCCACAATAAATTATGGTTTATGGGAGCCAGCATAAAAACAAAAGAGCATGTACAACTGTGCTCTGAGGCTTTTATTTAAAACATTTTAAAAAAAATATTTATTTTTTATGTGAATTGGTGTTTTGCCTGCATGTTATAACTGTGTAAGGTTGTCAGTCTTGGAACTACAGACAGTTGTTAGCTGCCATGTGGATGCTGGGAATTAACTCAGGTGCTCCTAACCACTAAGCCATCTCTCCAGCCCCACTTTGGGGCTTTTTAAAGGTTATTTTATTCTTATTTTATATTTTTATTTATATATATTTATTTATATTTATTATTTTATTTATATTATATATTTACTTATATAATAACATTATATATATTTATTCTTTTGTAATATTTATTATTGTGTGTGATTAAATATGTGTGTGAGTGCCTGATGAATGGTCCTAATATGGCATAGACTCTGTACATTGACAACACCATTGAGTTTCTGACTGGATGTAAAGATACTCCGTATATTGAGCACCAACCTCCACTGTTGCCCATTGATTAGGTGAGACACAGTTTCATTCTGGACTTTAGGCTGTACTCAATCCCATGGTGGTTCTTTAACCTCTTTAATTCTATCATAGGCTTATGCCACCCTCTGCCCTGCTCCCATATTTTTTTATGATTTTTTTCATTTAATTCCCTTTTGGGAGATTCTTGACAGGATATGTGTTGAGATAGGATGACAACCCAGAAGACTTTCTCTTTCAATTATGAAAGCTCCTGTAACAGAACTTAGGCTAACACCAAGCACCATTGCCAATTGTTCCCTTTCACTAGCTGCCCAGCCCCCTTGTTATGGGTTTGTTTTTTACATTTTGAGAAAGAGTCTCACTGTAAAGCTCTGGGTTGTCAGAATTCCCTGTAAAGTAGATCTGGCTTCCTCAAAACAGGAACCCTACTTCTGCCTCCTGAATGCTGGGATTAAAGGTGTGGCCTCCACAACCAGCTCACCACCCAGTCCTAATTTCCCCTTCTCAGTCAGGCTGTGGTTGTGGTCTGAGGCTTTATCTACCCATCACCCTCAGTCTTTAGGGAACTTGGGGCTACTTCTCTCAAAGTCACCTTCATTCCTTCTGGTTTATTTTTCCTTAAGTTTAGAGAAAATAATGACCATGAGCTCAGGCTGTCCTCAAGCTTGCTGTGTAGACGAAGATGACTGAACTGTCCCTTCTCCAGCCTCTCACCACAGTCTTCTCAGAGCTGCCACAGTAGAGGACTGATAAGAAACCAGCCTACCTAAGAATGCCAGAAATAACTCACAGGCTTCACTTAATAATTTCAACTTTTTCTTATGTTTTTACCTACTATCAGGCACATATAAGCTTGATCTGACTCATACTCAGAACAATGTGGGGACATATAAACAATATTTAGATGGCTAAAAGAAGGGTGAGGCAGGAGGATTGCTGAGTCTAAAACAAGATTATATACTAGGAGTCTCACAGAAATAAATTATAAGCAAGTGCAGAAATAAGGAAAATAACTTCTATAAAGTATGTGAGCTCAGTGTTGAAGTGAATTCCTGCATGGACTCCTGATATTCATCCTAGGCTCAGAACTGTCTTTGTTTCTTCCTCCCCCATGGAACTTTTGTTCAATGTTTATTGAGAAAGAAGCTCCATATAAGATTAAAAGGGTGGAACAAAATCATCCATAAGAAGACAGCTTTTGGTGGTGGTGCAGCTGCTCAGGGGTCAGAGAAAAAATTCTTGTAAGAGAGTCCTTGAACGTAGAAGACACTCAGAACTCTGAAGCCTGTCAGCACTGTCAAGATCAGGTAAGGCCTTCACCTCCTCAGGGCACCCAACTGGTTCAGAGACATTTTAGACAGGAGACAACTGGGCATTCTAGAATCTCTCTTTACATAGACAGAGACATTTTAGACAGACAGAACTGGGCATTCTAGAATCTCTCTTTACATAGACAGATTGAAAACATTGAGCTTAAAAACCCAGGTCTGTTTTCTTCTGCAATATCCTCTGTATTTTCTTGGTTTAATTTCATGTGTTGAGACAGGGACTCACTGTGCTGCACAGTCTCCTAGGTCTGGCCAGGTCGCTGCACTGGGTTAGAAATGAAGATCTTCCTAAGTACTGGAATGATCTGCTTGCTCCACCATGTTCTTATTCATATCAAATAGTTACCTTGTGTTTGGTGACTCTGTATGAAAACCTTGAACTTTTGAATCCCTAGACTCTTCTGCATTTACCAAAATCTGGGATTCCTGTTGGGAGATACTCAGAATCTTGGTCCTTTGCTTCTTAAAATACTTTAGTTCTTTAGTACTTCTTAGATCCATACCTGCAAGAATTTACTGTCTTGATACTCCTGAGTATGGAGATCAAAACCATAAGTGTATTTTAAAATTACTCTTAATTTTTGGAGAAAGGAAGACAATGTAGTACATATTGGCCAAGGGATCTTATGTAACAAAGGATGACCTTTAACTGTCTTCCTGCCTCTACTTCCCAATTATGATCATGAAATACAATGGGCTTATAACTGGTGGTGGTAACACAGACCTTTTATTCCAGTAAATGTAAGGCAAAGGCAGTTGAATTTCCATGATTTCCAGTTTATTCTGGTTTACTGAGCTAGTTCCAGGATAGCCAAAGATATACAAAGAAACCCTATTACACACACAAAAATAAATTGTTTCTCTTAGAGCTTTCATTTAGAATGAAATCTCATTAGGTAAGGAACTCTCTAACTGAAGGTGAGTTTGAACTAGCATATTCCTCACTGCATATTACAAGAAGTCACACATTTGGTTCTTCAAATCTAGCTCTGAAAATTTAATGTTTAAGACATAATCTCATACGATCCAGGCTGCTTTGAATGTATGATCTCTTAATTATGACTAATTACTGTTAGCATTGTAGGTCTCTTCAGATTAATACAGTGCTGGAAATAGAACTCAGAGCCTCTTGCATTATAGGTAAGCTTTCTAAGTAAATTATATCTTAAGAAACTGGCTTTATAATTCTTTCCAGGAGCTATAGAGATGGCCTAGCAGATGAGACACCACAGTGGTTATTCTTCTGAAAATTCTGGGTTCTATTCCTAATATATACATGCTGTTCCAATAATTACACACACAAAGTCAATAAGTTTTTTTTTAATTGAAATAAATGTCCTTCATGAGGCAGGCTGAAATTTTTTGTTTGTTGTTTTGTTTGATTGATCTGCAAGATGACATTTCTTCTTTTGCTATGACTGTATTGAAACTCACTTTGTAAACCACACTGACCTTAAACTCAGAGTTTATTCTGCCTTTGCTTCCTAAATACTGAGTTAAAAGGCCATACCACCACTGGAAGCCAGTAAGTTGTGTTTTAATGAGAAATTGTTGATAGACTGTAACTTTGATAAGTTTCAGGTTGTTCACTTCTTTGAGGGTTTTTGAGACAAGATTTCACAGAGCCTAAGATTGTCTTGTACTTTTGGTCTTCAAGCTCTGTCCCTCCATCTTTGTAATGCTGATTTATTTATGGTCTCATTCTTATTTGGTATGTTTGCAATCCCATAATTTGTACTTCATAAGTTGCTGTTTTGTGCTTAAATACAAATACTAATTTTGTTTTCCAGACAGAGTATCTCTGTAACCCTGGCTATCCTAGAACTCACTTTGTAAACCATACTGTTCTGCCTCTCAAGTATTGATATTAATCAAAGGCACGTGCCACCACTACATGGCAAATCAATTTTTTTAACAGTTTCTTAAAACCAATCATGGGAATGATTGTGATTAGTGGGGCCAAAAGACACAATGATTTTTTTTTCAGACAGTGCATGTTGGGATGCACTTGCTTCAGCCTTGTCAATTTTACAAGTTCACTCCTCAAGCTGACAAAAAGTATCCAGATAATACTGCTTGACCAATACTAGAATCCTTTCACTAGAGATAATGAGGGAAGCCTATTCCTTGTTCTAGGATAGCCTGAGATATGTAAAATGACTCTATCTCTTTATTTAAAAAAAATGATTTGAGTTGAATGCAATTCAGTGGTAAAGATCTTGTCAGGTATGAGCCAGGACCTGGACCAAACCCCAGTATCAAAACACCTCAGTCCAAAGTAAAGGGACTCATCAATTCATATCATTCTTGGTGAATTTGGTTGTATTTGAAACTTCTAATACTACTAGCATTGCCTCAAAGTATAGACTAGCCTGCATGGAATCCTTCTGACTCTGCCTCTGAAGTGATGAAATTTGAGGTTCTTGCCAACTAGACTGACCTTATTCAGTGTTTGAAAGGCAAATGTTTGAATGACAACATGCTGAGCAATAAGGTCACATCAGATTGGCTAGTGTTCAATTCTAGAATCTTCAGTTTAATTGAGTTCAGCCTGGACTACATAGTCAGCTCTGGGCTAAATAGTAGGACCCAGTCTAAACAAAATCAAATAAGCTACTAGAAAGATGATCCCACATTACCCATCCCTAAACACAGACCTAGTGTATTTTATAATTTAAGGTAGAATGGCATGGCTAGGCCACCCAAAACCAGGCTCTAATTGTTGAAAATTTAAAAATTCTTCTTAGTCTTAGCCAGGAATATTGTTGAAAGCAGAATATGGGTAAGTTGGGCATAAACATTTTCTTTTTTTTTTCCTTTTTTTTATTATTATGAACAAAGAAGTCACACTTTCTTTTTTTATTTAAAACTTTATTTATTTATTTATTTGCCTTGGTGTTTGCCTGGAACTGGAACTACAGACAGTTGTGAGCTGCCATGTGGGTGCTGGGAATCGAACCCGGGTCCTCTGGAAGAGCAGATGGTGCTCTTAACCGCTGAGCCACCTCTCCAGCCCTGAAGTCACACTTTCTATCCTTGTATATCCTTATTCAAGGCCCTTTCCCCCTCCCAACACATCAGGTCATTCTCTCTTCTCCACAATTCCCCATGGGCATAAGCATTTTCATTGTCTCTGAAAAGTATGTGGTGTTCTTTTTCCCATAAGAGATGAAACTCAGATTTTTCCTCCTAGATTCACCTTTCCAAGGGTGTATTGGCTCCAGAGTAGCAAATGTTGGAACTGGATGGGACAATGGTGAAAGTGAGTGACTGTTAGAGGTTCCACATGTAGCCAGTGTTGCAGAGATTGCCTTTGAGACCACCACATAGTAATGGTTAGGAGTAAACTCAACTCTCCAAGGTTGGAATGGTGACAGATGCTCACAGTGAGAGGGAGAGTTTCATAAGCAAGACTCTGAACATGTATTTTCTCCTAAATACTTCCCCAGGATTATCTCCCTAAGTTTCCTAAGAATGAGTGTCCAGGCCCTACCCACACTCCAGCAGCTGGCAGTACAAAGCCTGGTGAAGAATGAAACCTTGGCCATCTCTGCTGTGCAGACCATGCCAATGACATTATTTCCCCTACTATTCAAGGAGGCTTGTACTCAGAGAAGAGCAAAGATTGTGAAGGCCCTGGTGACAGACTGGCCCTACCATTGCCTTCCTGCTGGGTTGCTGATGAAAAAT
The DNA here is from genome assembly GCA_004025045.1 of Sigmodon hispidus. Classification (NCBI taxonomy): domain Eukaryota; kingdom Metazoa; phylum Chordata; class Mammalia; order Rodentia; family Cricetidae; genus Sigmodon; species Sigmodon hispidus. The sequence goes on from PVIH01001805.1 coordinate 148,348, forward strand.
CCCAGCTTGGAGACCTACCAAGCTATCCTGGATGGAGTAGACACGTGGCTCCAAAGGAGGTTTCGCCCTAGGTAAGCAATAATCATATGGTGCCAAATGATACATGCTGGGATATGGAAGAATATCTGGATTCAGGAAATATAGCCTTAGGGCTGGTTCTGAAGCTTTGTATGGTATATTGGAGTGCCTCAGACACCTGGAAGTCTATAGAATCCTTGTAGCAAATATCAATTAAATATGAGATACTTCTTGGTTCAGATGTTGTCATAGGAGAATGACTCTGTCCCTGGTTCTCTACCACACAACAAAAATAAGAGCTGGTAGAAGTCCAGAGCTATTGAGTGCAAGAAAACCAGACAGGCCTTCAGATGCATTTTAGGCAGAGTTCCTGCTTGGCAAGCTTGATGCTCTGTATTGAAACAGTACTGAAAACCATGAACTTGAAGAAGACAGAGCAGCAGAATAGGAAAAAGATTCAACAAGGATTCAGAAAAATGTGGCTCTCAACATACCTTCTGACCCTTCTCTTTTATTCACAGAGGAAAGAGACTTAAAGTGGTTGACTTGAGGAGTGTGCACCATGATTTAAGGAATGTATGGACTGGAATTGAGCGTGGACACCGCTCAGCAGAAACTTTACCTGAGAATCAGACAGTGAAGCATCTTTCTAGATACACACAGAGGCGGCTTTTGAAGGTTGTCATTGAAATTCAGCTCCCCCAGCATGAACCCCAAACACAGTTGTTGGAGTGGGCAGAGAAGAGAAGGAATTCTCTGCAGCTGCATTGTGTGAAGCTCACTATTGGGTCATTACCATTCTACAAGATCAGGCAGGTCATAAAAATATTAAAGCTAGAGTTCATCCTGGAGTTGGAACTAAATACAGTGTCTAATCTCTCTGTACTGGCAAATTTGGTACCTTTCATCAGCAAGATGAGTAATCTTCACAAAATCATACTGTCACGTGTCTTCAAAGGCAGAACTATCACTGACAGGGAGGAGAAGTATGTACCCAAGATTCTTCCTCTGTTCTCCAAACTCAAGCATCTCAAGCATCTCAACATACATGATGTCTATTTCCTCGATGACCACATGAAACAGTTGCTTAGGTAAGAAAAGATGAAGAGCAGTTTCTGCTACCAGAGCAAAGTTTCCTATTTTGCATTAGAGAATGGTGACACCTTTTAACTACACACCTCTGTATTTTGCAATAGATATGTAAACTGATTTGAGGGCCATCATGACCACTCACAAAGCTCAGTGAGCAATGAAGTGGGATGGATTGTATCAAGAGAGCTGCCATGGTAGAAGCCCAGCATTAAAGGTTTGATTTAGGTAGAGTGTGTTCTATTGTCTGTCCTCCATAGCAATTTTGTCTGAATTAGTTTGGTGGAACAAGCAAAAGAAGAGGACACTGAATAGGGAGGACACAGACTTTCAGTTGCCCAGATGATCCATCCCTCTGTTTAGATTTGGAAGAACACAACCTAGCTTATCCCCAACTCCCAAACAATGTTAGATGCTATTGAGACCAGCACCTTATTAAGTGGAAAGGAAATGAGAAGGCTGAGGTTCAGAGTCAGAGATGAGTAGTGAACAGTTCAGACAGAGAGAAAGTCATTGATTCTTCAGGATTCACCATGCTATGGACATGTGAGTCCTATCTGTCTCCTTCCTGTGGGTCCTCTAGTCTAATGGTCTCCATAGCAACTCTGGGTCTCTGCTTGTCACTGAATGCTAGGAAAGGGAGCTGTGGAGTGAGGCAGTCCCACTATGAAGGTGACACCCTAAGGTGAGAGTACAGTTTTGAGAAAGAAGACTCCAAAGGGCTATACTGTATGCTCACTGCCATCCTATGGCCACACTGATCCTGGCTATGTTGTCCCGTCTACCTCTAGGACTAAACTCATCACTACATTTCAAAGTAAATTTTAATCTCTCCATAGGTGCCTGAAGACCTCCTTGGAGTCCTTGTCCATCTCTCTCTGCAAGTTCTCACAGTCAGACTTGGATTCCTTTGCCCAGTGGAGTCACTGTCAGCTGAAACATCTTTACTTGAGAGCTGTCAATTTAAGTAATTTGAATTTTATGCCTCTCAGTTTTTTCTTAGAGAGCGTTGCAAACACTCTGCAGATCCTGGAATTAGAAGATTGTAGTATGGAGGACTCTGATCTCAGGGTCCTTCTCCCTGCCTTGGCCCAATGCTCTCAGCTCAATTGCATTAATTTCTTGGACAATGACTTCTCCACTAATGTCCTGGAAGTCCTTCTGTACCACACTGCCCATCTGAGCCAGCTCACCAAGGAACTATACCCTGCTCCCAAAGAGGTCTATAATCGCTTTGGGTATGTCAATGTAGAGGAATTTTCTCAACGTTGTGCTGAGCTCAAGAACACAGTCATGCCTGTAAAGGACTGCAAATCAGTTTGCTTTGGTAGCAATGCCTGTTATGACTGTGGTGAGCGTTATTACTATAAACTGGAGACCACACTTTGTAATTGCTAGCCATAAATAAAAGGATATTCCTTCTGGGTATTATTTAGATATATCATGCTGAGGTTTCAGAACATGTGGTTGGCAATTCAGGGTACTCAGGCTGGGAGGAGCTGGGAGGACATGGAGGAGATGGCTGAAGAAGAACAAAAGACAACAAAGAGCAAATGAATTGGGATAAGCATTGTTCTTTTTTTAATGTAGCCCAGGCTGGCCTTGGACTCCTCATCATCCTCCCTCCATATACAGATTAATGGGTTCACTGACAGGGATCATTGTCTTAGCTTATTATAGGCCACCTGAATGTAGAGCACTATACTTCAGGTCTCTGAACCCTGGCTGGTCACCTGCACATAAAGACCTCCAGGAGATGGACCAGTGTGTCAGTCCTGTCCTAAAGGATTGCCAGTTTTTACTGTATTGATAATTGTCCAGTGATAAACATTTTATTTTTTAATGAGTCTCTGAGCTTAGCTGTTGTTGTTTCCTTGTATACATATAATAAGGTAACAATAAATTCTGTATCACACCTTTGTATTTTTTATTGTTAGGTTTATAAAAATATGGGGAAATCAAGATTAATCAATGAGTAAAGGGTAGTTGGGGCTAAACTTGACAATCTGAGTTGAACCAGGAGACCTATATAAAGGAAGAGCAGGCCTGACCTCTACCTACACATAATGGTAAGATGAGTCATGTACAAGCATACACAAAATAATGTAAACATACTATAATGATCTCATAGTTAAATATTGTTTGAATGGATGCTTAAAACAACTGTGAAGATCCTTTACCAACTATATATGTATAGTTTTTTCTTTTTAGACTCTAAAAATTACACAGTTTACTTATTTTATCCTTAATTTCTGTCATATATTCCCTCATTGCTATTCAAAATTATGATCTCTTTTTTAATTTGGTATTACGTGCATATGTGAATATACACATAGAGCAGAATATACTTAGGAATGTTTATATATCTGTATAGTGTCACTTTATTTATATTTTCAGGGTCACCTATTCTGAACAAAAGCAGAAATGAGAACAGAAGAGTATAGTGAGATTCAGGCAATTTTAGATGCATAGCTATAGTCTGTGGCCAGAACAACTGAGATCTCAGGGACACTGATCTGTCTTCCTGTTTGTGCATTCTTGGGGAGCAGATCAGCAGCCTGGTATGGGACAGCCCCATTCTCCAAGAATTGTCTTAAGGTTCGATTTGTATCGTGTTTATATACCCCTCCATAATTATTAATCCTTTATGTGATATATTGAAAAAGAATATTTCTATAATAGCAGAGTGCAAGATAGACAGGTGAGAAGCTCAAAAGCACCTAGGTTCCCAGTAACTTTGTGGTGGCTAGCTCTGTAACTCCACTTTGTAGAGATCTGACACCTTATGACCTCCGCAGTCACTGTATGAACTTGGTAAAAAAAAAAAAATGAAACATAAAGTATGTAGACAGACTATGCCTGAAGTGTTGGAACCTGAGTTTAGATTTTAGAACCCAGGTCAGGTGAGTTCATAAATTATCTCTAGCTCCAGGCTGTTCATAATTTCTGGCCTCCTTGGAAACCTGTTCTTAGGTGTTATACCTAGACACTGACATGGTTAAAATTTTAAATAAAATTAAATCTTGGAAAGGAGGAATGTAAGAGGCTGCCAGAAGAGCAGCCTCAGACACAATTCCCTTCCAATAAATACTTACTAGAACGTGCTACATGTTATTTTCCACAAAAAAAGGCCTCAGAGGTAAAATAGCACAGACAGACATGCACTCTACTATGTTACATATTTTGCCCAAGTAGTTAATATATTTTACATATGAAGATCAGTTCCCACTGCCCAGAATGTTCTCAGAAAATCCTGTGTCTAAGAGTGCACCTTGCTTTACACACATCAGCTGAAGAATGAATTTACTCCAAGATAAATTTTTAAGGTCTGTTAGGCAGCTGGAAGTTTCAGCTTCTATGATGGACTTCTGAACCTGGAACAGCCATACAAAGGCATATTTAGGTTCCTATTCTCATTTGCATGTCTTACTGGAGCAGAGCATCACGAGTCCTCATGACTCTAGTCATTTACAAAACACACTAATGTAAGAGACTCAGGTGTGCCTGAGAGTCTTTGTGACCAAAGTCCTGGGATTTCTGCCACACTCTTAGCAGAACAATCGGTGTTATTTATACAAGGATTCTTCAAGGTCAAAGTACTTCTGGAAAATAGCTGCTCTTGTAATATCTACCCTAAATACAGTGACTCTGTTAAATTCCTAAAACACCAGTGGATCTCATATGCAGTAAGTATAGTGTTAGGCTTTTTTGAGCTAATTCACCTCTAGAGAGACAATGACAGTCTAACCAGGGTCTTCATGTCAGGCTCTCACCTGGAACATCAACTTCATGTGCTACCAGGGTTCTTCAGGATAACAGAGTGACTCAAGTAGGAACATGGCCATGAGGACATTCCCTTCAGAGGGAAACATGACCTCGCCCACATCTGTTTTATCTCATCCAGGTTCAACTTAGGCTGAGGGCTTGGATTTAGGACATTGAGCCTCTCTTCAGTTGATTGTAGCTGATAAAACTTGTTCTCCAGTCTAATTTTAAGTAATTATTATCTTTGAAAAGTTTATTGTAGCCCAGTCAGGTCTTTCTCCTCCCAAACTATGGTACTGAGGCCAAGTGTCAGGAATCCCCAGTCGATGCTCATGGGGTGGGACGCAAATGTGCTCCTGCCTTAACCCCATCTCTAATTCACCTCTGGATGACACATTTGATGCAATCACATAATTTTTAGAACCTCTGGAGGATGAACTGGGTGGGGATTCAGGAATCTGGTCAGGACTGGAAGCCACTTTCACAAAAGGATGCATAGGGTCTGAAAATTCTTGGATAATTGGACAAAAATGAGTCATGAAGGCAAATACCTGCAATTCCTCTCTTTGGGAGGGCAAGTCAGCAGGATCCTATAGTTCAAGGTCACCTGGTTAACTGCTTGCATTGGAAATTTTATAGCCAGCTTTGTAACAAAATTATACACACAAAATTAAGCAAGCAAGCAAGAATAAATAAATTTTAGAGAAGGCAATAAGAATTTGTAGAGTCTTAGAAGCTAGAGTCTCTTCTGAAACTCCTGGGGTTTGTCATCTATGCAGATACCAAATGAATGCAAAAGTAAGTACAGAAATAGAAACTAAATAAGTGAGATAAAACTGTTGGGGAAGATTTCAATGAATAAACTAGTGACATTGAGGCTTGTTTTTGAGTTTTCACAAAGGGAACTCTGTTCTAGATACTGAAAAAACTGATATATTATTGATTGGTACTCAAGCATCCAATAGATGGTACTTATTGGTTTTGAGGTAGAGCTTGAAAAAGATGTGAGAAAAGAGAATGTTACTACTTCAGAGTCAGAAAAGAACCTGAGGGTCCTGCAGCCCTGAGTAATGTCTGCCCTGCCAGGTTCAGTATCTTTTTACCAGCCCTCCTATCCAGGAAGTAGTTTCCCTCCTTTGTACCAGTCCATCATGTACAGAGATAGACACATGAACACATAGGAAATTGTGAGTTGTGTGTCTGCAGGGGAACATATTGAAGATATTGGATTGATTCTGAATTAAAATGTTTTCTTTGCTATGGTTTTTGAGACAGTCTCATTGTGTAGCCACAGGTGGCCTGACATTCCCTCAGACTCACTGAGATCTTTCTGCTTCTTCCTCTGCAGTGATGGAATTAAAATTGTGTGCTACCACTGCACTGTAAACATAGGTTAGGACTCATTTCACATGATTATGATTATTTGGCTTGTTTGTGTATTTTTAACAATATATATTTTTATTTATTATATACAGCCTTATGCATGTTTTTCAAATTTTGCCTTTCTAACATCTATGTGTAAAGAACTATCAGTCTACTTTAATGAAATATTTTATATTCTTTCTCATTAGAAACTCTACCAACCTAACTAAAAAAAGTAGAAACATCTTACACAAAACCCATGTAATTTAATTTAAAGCTCATCATAAAGCAAAATATATAGGAAAATTGAGAACAGGCCTTACATGCCTTTAATGTCAGCACTTCAGAAGCAGAGGCAAAGATCTCTAAGTTAGAGGACAACCTGGAATATGAAGAGAGTTCCAGGACAACCAGGCTACACAGAGAAATATAGTCAGAAGTTTCTCTGTTCTGCCTAGCTTGTCCTAAAAATAACTTTACATTTTAAGTATCTTTTCTTGGTTTTTCAGTAAGGGTTTCTGTATATAGTCCTTGCTGTCCAGAAGATAGCCTTGACCTTACCAAGCTGCTGCATATGCCTACAGAGTATTGGGATCAAAGCCATGTGCCAACATATCTTGCTAAATTTTATATAGAGATTTATTTTTAATAAATAAGTAATCAAATTAAATTAAAACTGAGATATAAAATGGAGTCACTCCAGAGAAAATATACCTGTTGTCAAACCTGAAGCACAGACATGTTTCCCAACTCTTCCTCTTCAATGCTGAGTTTAAAGGAGCACACCATTAACTTGATGCATGAATCCACATCCTGAGTACCTCAATTTGAACCAGAGGTTTTATGAGTTTGTATTTTTTGAGATAAGGTCTCCTGGATCACAGAATTGCCATGAAGTTTACTTGTGGCTGAGGATAGCTTTGAACTTCACCACTCCATCCTCTATTGTCAAGTGCTATGGTGACAGATGTAAACCACTCAGCCTGTATCTTAGATAGGGTGTTTATTGCTATGAAGAGACACCATAAACATGGCAACTCTTATAAAGATAAAAATTTAATTAAGTTGGCACACTCATAGTTTCAGAGATTCAGTCCATATTAATCATAGTGGGACATTGAGGCATGCATATAGACATGGTATTGGAGAAGTAGCTGACAGTCCTACATCTTTCAGGAAATAGGAAGTAGCTTATGATACTGAATGATGCTAAAACAGAAGAGCTCAATGCATGCCCCCCAGTGACACACATCAACAAGGTCATATCTACTTCAATAATATCTCACCTCCCTATTGTGCTACTCCTTATAAATTTATGGGTACCAATCACATTCAAACTACCACATCCCAGTTCTTTTATTTCTCTGGGTTTAATTAAGATCTCCTGAATGCTAGGTAAACACCTGCTCTACTCAGCCACATTCCCAGTCTACAGCCATCAATTACAGTGCTCAACCCTCCTATACCTACCTATGAGACCATGAATTTTAAATGGCCTCTGTAGTATATTGTCACCTCTTTGGCTTTTATGACTTTTCCAGAAACTTGGCATTTTTCTTTTCTTTCTTTTCTTTTTTTTTTTTTTTTTGATTTTAGTTTCTAGATTTGCTCATGTAGAAATGAGGAACCAGGCCATGGTTGAACTCTAGATCCTCCTAGCTCAGCCTCCAGAGTGATAGACCCTAGACTCAGGGTATTATCTTCGGGAAGGGGGGGCCCAAGAACCCAGACTCCAGGACGTTGATGTAAAAAAAAAAAAAATGAGAGGTTTATTTTGTCTGCAGACGGGCTACCTCCCTGCCTTGGGAAGCAAGGGAGTAGCAAGGGAAGGGCAATCTCATATCCCTTTTAAAGGTTAAGATCATAAAATCACCATAGCAACTGGGGCAACACATGATTGGTCACTTTAAAGGTCATACTTCAAAGTCATAAGGTTGCTCACAGTAGTCATGGAGTTGCCTTAAGACCAGCTGGTTAGGGGGCTTTTACAACCGGGTGTTGGTCACCGCTATTCTGCTTGGAACTTCTGGTATTTTAATCACAGGTACGACCAGACCATTATGTCCTATCTGGGCTGGGTCACTTTGTTTCCTGGGACAGACTTTTAGACTTTTAGTTCCTTGTTCTTATGGGGGGTGCTCTGCTGAATACCTGAACTGAATGCCTGGGTCAAACCCTAGAACCCAGGGTCCTTTACAGATTGTTGGTGCTCCCCTAACCCTAACTATACCCAGACATTCTGACACATGATTCCCTAATCTGCTCTGCTCTTGTATTTTCCATATCATCTGAGAATATAGAGAAGCTCTCAGTGTTCAAACTATTTTTATTCATATTCCAGGCAGCAGTGTGACTTCATTCTTGGGATCTTTCTTTCCATTCTTTTCTTGGGTGCCCATTGCATGGTGCTAGGATACCATCAAGAGCTATCAGTGTGCTAGACAGGAGTTCTTTTACCATATGTGGTAGTAAAAACTGCTAATTTCAGCACCCAGAAGGCATAGTGCATAGATCACCTATGGTCAAGGTCTTTTTAGTCTACATAAAGAGAAATCAAGTCAAATAAAACAAAATCAAACAGAAGAGAACATCCACTTCCTGGGAGAGACAGCCACAAATCTCACATTTAATTCTTAGGATCCTATATCCTTCAAGCCCATGAAAGAGGTAACGGCTCCTTCAGTCATGGCTGCATCAATAATGAACAGTGATGATTACCTAGAAGCACTCTTCCAGAATAGGCTGAGTGATAATTCAAGATTCTTTAGTAGTCTTCTCCCAGAAGCTGCTGTTCTGCCCTTTGATACCATTCTCAGTAAGACCCAAATTTCCCAGGACCCTCAATTCTGCCCCATCTGGCCCTGAACACTTGATTATTTGGCTTTAGCTTAGAAGCCTAAACAACCATACTCATCTCAAATCCAAATGTCAACATTTTAAAATTTCATTTATCTTTATTTGCATTCAAAATAATTGTTAGTATATTTAATCTACAGATTATAAAGAAATGGTCTCTTTGTCACCCAAGCTGGTCTTAACCCTGGATATTGGCTGAGAATGAACTGGATTTTTTGGTGTTACCAAGTAACCATATACAGACCAGATGTCAGGGCAATAAAACCGGCAAGTGAATGCAGCTTCCATTACTGTAGATGGCTTCAGTGATTCCTCTCAGACTCTGAGTCTTAAGAAACACTTGAGTAGCAGGTCCCCTAATCACCCAATCTCTTCTTCCAGATCTGAAGAATCAGTTTTCTCAAGCCCCACCATGTTTATCTACATGGAGATCTAGATGGTCCATGGAACTGATAACATCAAATGCACTATAATTAAATATCAGATGTTAGAGAAATGGAAAATTCAGGGATATGATCATGAGCCACTCCATGAGCATGGACTGAGTAAATTTGGCATGTGGCCTCAGCATACTCTGTTGCCTGGGATAGGCTTCATCTACTTGTAGGCTTGGACAGAAAGTTAGATTATGAAATATTGAGGTGGCTCAATGGATGAGAGTTTGCTGCAGAAGCCCAAAGATTTTAGTGTGATCCCCATAATCTCTTGTTGAAAATAATTTGAGCCTTGAAAGTCAGTTTCTGAAGCAAGCATGGGGGCAAGTGCTTTTATTCCCAGCACAATGGAAGCAGGGACATGTGAATTTCTATGATTTTGAAGCTAGTACATAATGAGTTCTAGCATAGCCAGAGCTTTGTGGTAAGACCAGGTCTGAGAAAAAGAGACAGAGAGAGAAAAAGAAAAGAGGGTGAGAGACAGAGATAGACAGAGGCAGACAGAAAGAAATAGAGGGGAAGTGAGGTAGCTTTTTCTGACCTCTATATTGTTACAATGGCACAGAAGGGCTTATACACAAACTTACATTCACACTCAATATTAATAAATGAAAGAAAAAAGCATGTCCTGAAAATATGGGTATGAAAGTTTAGTGTTGTGAGGGCCTCAAAATGATAAAGACTGAGAAGAGCTTTTTGAAGTTGATGCTGTCATTTCTTGAGTAGAGAATATAACTTTGCATCCAAAAGTACTTGAAGCCTTGCCTCTACATATGGGATAGATCTGGAATCAACATATTCCATCATGCATGGCAATTATTAACCATTGAGATGGAACCTCAGCCCTCAATCACAGCTTTATCTTTTGCTATGGAGATCTTATATGTGCATCATCAATATGCCTGCCGTTTTTTTTTTTTTATGTTTTGGCATGTTAATCACAGCAGCTTTATCAACATCTAGAGGGGATTCATTTTCTATTCTATATAATTATTTTTATTTTTAAAATATTTTATTTTTATTTATTTGTAATTGTGTTTAGGAGTGCATGTGTGTGGTGTGATCACCGATGTAGAAGATAGCAAGTATACCCAGAGACCAGAAAAGAAGGTCAAATAACCTAGAACTGTTCCAAGTGTTTCAGGATACTGAAATCAAACACTATTCTAGAAAGAGCAGCAAGCACTCTTAACCTCTGAGTCATTTCTCCAAAATAATACAGCTAGCTTTTTGATTGGGTTTCATGAAGTTGAAGTGTACAAAATCTCTAAAAGCAAGAAATTTGGGTTAAATTGAGTTACTATGAAAGTCCTAAAGTGCAGAAGGTGTAGAGACAAGAGAGTACTAAAGAATATAAACATATAATTATAATGAACAACTACATGACTGTCAATTGACTGACTGTGTTTCTGTGCGTGGACTGGCACTTCAGAGCCCATTCCCTGCAGAAGAATACCTAACCCAGTCTTGACACTAGAATGAGGAAACTGGACTTGCCTGGAGTGGATGCTGAGCTGATCCACCTTGGGACTTCTTGCCCTTTTGGGGGAAGGGATGGAAGGATGGGGAGGAGAGGGGCTGAAGGCTGGCCAGGAGGGGATGGGAGGGGGAAAGGAGGGAGACCAAGGGAGAGCATTGGAAAGAAGGCTTTATTGTACAAATAAAAACATAAATTAAAAATCCTTACAAGGAGAAAAAAAGAATACAATGTTCTTCCTTGAAAAAGTGTTTTATTTTTTGGCAGAAAACTAAGTCTTTTTATTAGCAAACATGCCAACACCTTTATGATATGAATTTTCATATGCAGAAAGTGAGTAGCTGGCCAATTTGAAGAAGCCCACACCTTTGCCTCTGGACCAAAACATGAGCAAAAGACACTCGTGGAACCCATGTAAAAGTGAAATTCTATGAATGGTGAGGGAAAGAATATTCAGTGAGAAATCCTCCCCAAGTAAGAAAGAGACATATCAGTTGAATAGCAAGAGTGCTATATGCTCAACACTGGTTTATAGATCAATAAATCTTATTGCTCAAGATGGAAATACATATTCATAAATTGCAAATCTTTATGTAAGATGAACAACCAAAAGAAGGAAGGCAAAGATAGACAGAGCCATAGAGCTCACCTCATCCAGTCTGTTATGCTCTTTGTAATACCCTCTCTCTTTATCCCCTTCCCTGTGTCTATGGTCTCTTATACTCTATGCTTGGAAACAAATACTACAATTTACAAATCTTTTATTCTTTCCAAGGCTGGGTCTCCACTGCTGAATATCAGTTGAAAATGAGCCCTTGGTTTTCCAAGTCAAAGCTTCTCTCCCTCTACTCTGAACTAATGAAACAATCTAGTTTCTCAAGTATATTCAGAATTCCTTAAATACATATACTCTGTGTTTCTAAAGAGTCACTTGAGTCCTGGATTTCATATTTCTTCAGTGACCTCTTCTTATTTATTGAAAATAGGAAAATAGTTTCACCTTCAGGTTGTAGACACATAATTCATAACAATCCAGATACATCTTACTAACAGAGTAGACCTCCTTGGACTGCATTACAGAAAGGTTTGATTGTCTGATGCTGCCAAGTGGACAAAGTTATAGCTAGCCTAGCCATCAATAAGAGATCTGAGAAGGATATATTATATCTGAGTGCAGATCAATCAGCTTTGTCATCTACAAAAATGAAAAAGACCAGCCCATACACAGTTAGGCATACCTAGGTCTCCACATCATTGGAGGCAGAAGTATCAGAACAATATCAATGTTAGGATGCTGGGCCCATAAAGTGGGTGTTTTACCCATGGTAGCAAGACACATAGGAGAAGACTAACCTTCCTTTGACTAGGCAAAAAGGTGCAATCAATTCTTGGATGCTCTGCTGGTTTATTTATTATATGGGCTATGTCCGGGTGGCAGGTATTATACTAGAACATCTTGCCCAGGTCAGCACCAACACAATCTAGGTGGAGATATCCTGGTGCTTCATAATCTTCTGCAGAGACTTTGGTCACTGTTACGATCTGGGAGTCTCTTTTTGGTATAATATGCTTTTTAATAAACATTTAAATGCCATATTCTGCAGATCTCTGAAATATGAGGGGTATCCAGGTATATCTGAATAGACAAACCTTGTGTCCAGTTATTTATTTTAAGCTCAACCTCAAAAACACAAGGAATTAAGTAAAGCTAATCCCTGTAATTAATGACATCAGTATTTAACATGGCTACAATTAAAGCAATTTAATTATTTATAAGCATAACTACTTGTGCTTCCTATCAGCCTTAAATATGTTAGCAGCTTTTATAAGACTAGGACTTTACAATTGATTTTTGTCAGGTTTAGCCCTAAAAATAATAATACTGAATTGAAACTTTTTCTATTATTAGGAATAAAACTTTTATATGACTCAGTTTACCCAAATAGCTTAAGCTTAATAAAGTTAGCTAAGACAAGGAATCTAGACATAGATTCTTTTTTTTTTTTTAAATTTCTTGCAGGAGAACAATCTTTTTTTTTTAAACTTTATTTATTTATTTGCCTTGGTGTTTGCCTGGAACTGGAACTGCAGACAGTTGTTAGCTGCCATGTGGGTGCTGGGAATTGAACCCGGGTCCTCTGGAAGAGCAGACGGTGCTCTTAACCACTGAGCCATCTCTCCAGCCCCTAGACATAGATTCTTAAGCCTAAATAAACCTTGAGCAGAGAGACATACTCCATAAGCCTCTGGTTGTGGTGATATATTGTATATTTAGTAAAATAAGCCAGAAATATCAGAGAGAAGAAACAGACCACAGTCAATTCTCACCAAGGCAATTTCTAAGGCCATACAAGGTAAATGCTATCTTCAAGAGTCCTTAACCTGGCTGGTTGCTTCTACAGAATGCGTGAATCTCTACCTTTTCCTGCCTTAAACCCTGCCCAGCTGTTTCACTTTTGAGCTCAAATGTGCATCTTAATCCTAGAGTGAGAATGAAAGGTATTAGCTATGAGCTATGACTGCTTGACTATTAGGCCTTAAACTCATAGAAATACTGAAAAATCTTTGTCTCCTGAGGAATGGGATTAAAGGTGTGGGTTACCACTATCTCGCCTTTGTGACTTGATATTGAGTGATTCTGTTCCCTAATATTTAAGGCTGATTTTATTGAATATACAATATATCACCATAACTGGTCTTTAACTTTACCAATGCTTTGACCCTTTAATATAGTTCTCCATGTGGTAGTTAATTCCCCTCATTACAAAATTTTTCTCATTGTTTGTAAAGTATGACCTAATGATTCTCCAGATTTCCTCAGTATCTGTTGTTATGACCTCTTTTCATTCTCATTCTGTTAATTTGGGTATTTTCTCTCTGTTCTTTGGTTAGTTTGGATAAAGGTTTGTTGACTTTCTTATTAAGTCTTTGACTTATTGATTCTTTGTATTGTACTCTTACTTTCAATTTTAATTTTAGCTCTTTGTTTGATTAGTTTCTGTGATCTACTCCTTCTGGGTGAGCTTTCTTATAATTGTTCTAAAAATTTCAGCTGTGCTGTTTGTTGAGTTTCTTGTGTAAAATTTCTCCAAGTTTTATTTTTTTTATGTAGGCACCTAGTGCTACAAACTTACATTTTAGTACTGGTTTTATTGTGTCTGGTTTGGTATGTTGTGGATTCGTTTTCATTGAATTCTAGGAAGTCTTTAATTTCTTTCTTTACTTCTTTGACCCAGAGGTGTTTCAAGTGAAGAATGATCATTTTCCATGAATTTTTAGGCTTACTGTGGTTTGTGTTGTTGTTGAACTCTAAATTTGTGTATGCTGATCTGATTGGATGCCAAGAGTTTAATTCCATTATTTTGTATATGTAGATATTTGCTTGATGACTGAGTAGGTGGTAAATTCTTAAAAATGTAAGATGGAGTACTGAAAGAAGGTATATACCTTTGTATTTGGGTGGACAGTTCTGTATATATCTATTATGTCCATTTGAGTCATAACATCTATTAGATCCCTTATTTTTCTGTTAAGTTTCTGTCTGGTAGCCATATCCTTGGTGAGAGTGGGATATTGAAGTCTCCCACTATTAATGTGTGGGGCTTTTGTGAGGTTTAAGCTGTCAATCTACTTGTGAGTACAGAAAGCAGATGACCCTAATGTAATGGAGATACACATGCCTTTGCTTTGCTCTGTAGAATATCTTCTTACCCAAGCAGGTGGTGCACATGACCCTCAAGGAAGGAGGCAGGATCCAGATGCAGCTTCTGGAAGCACTCCAGCGTGAGGAGCTCAGAGGTGAACCTGGTGATGATATGTCTCCTCATCTCTGGGGAGATAAAGTTATCTTCATGGATGTTGGAAATTAATAGCTTGTGAAGGTTCCTTATGCAGCCCAGGTAAAGAGCCAAGTAAAGCAAGAGAACTGAATTGTATGAGAAGAGTAGGTCAAGTATTTCTACACATTTCAGGTTCACCCTTTCTGAGAGCTTATTATAGTTATGAAGGAAGGTGACCAAATCTGAAGGTTAGAACAGCACAGCAATAACAATCCTTTCCACTTGTCACTCCACTGAATGAGGTTGCATAGCTGGCTAAGGGGTCCATCCTTGAGAACCAAGTCCAGTGCTGCCTTTAAGGGCTACCTCACTTTTGCCTTAGGATGGTCTACTTATGGTCATGTATATTTAATAAAATTAGTCTGGAGTATCAGAAGACAGAGCCCTCTGTCCAGCTTTTTGTTTTGGGTGTTTTTTGAGACAGGGTTTCTCTGTGTAACAGTCCTGGGTGTTCTAAAACTTACTTTGTAGACCAGACTGGCCTTTAACTCACAAAGATTCTTTTACATCTGACTCTCAAGTTGGCGTGTGATACACATTTTTGGTTATTAACACAGATTTAAGATTAATTTTGTTATGCTGTATGTATATTTTTACTCTTGTTTAAGATATTATGTTTATGTAACTCAGTTAAAATTGTAATGTATAATTAAGGAATACAGATTCATAGTTAATCATCTATGATAATCAGATTTACAGTCATGTTACTTAGGCTTTTTACATGTACAAAGATATACTTCAATTAGATGGGTAATCTTCAAACAAGACAGAAAGGACTGTTACACAGAAAAAAAAATCTAACTTTAAAATAAACAAACAAATGAAAAGACTGGAAAAGATGGCTCTATTCTCTGATATTCCAGACTAGTTATATTAAATATATACCACCACATCTACATTGCTCATGCCTCACTTGAGAACTGTGGTAAACAGTCATCCCTGGACAAAGACGACATATCCAAATAGTTCTGACCCACAGACCATAAATTCAGCATTTCCATATGATATTCCCTGTGGGTAAAACACAAAAGAGCCTCAGCAGCTAGGCAGAACACAATATCTTACCTGTGTTTTCATTCCAGTCCTGAAGTTGGTCCGATTCTTTCTATAGTTTTGTCCATGGCCCTCAGTATATCACTGCCCCACTTTTGGTACCCAAGGGAAGCAGGGCCAGTTCTTCAATCACTGAGGTATTCACCGTGAGTTGTGCACACTCCACAGCTTTTCCCTAGATAGCTCAGCAATGACAAACACTCTAGGTTTCATGCCATCAAAAACCTTTGCTCCATTCTTGGTCACTTCTTACCCATTTTGAATCCTGTCATCTCTGCTTTGGACCTCCCTCACAGGGTACTTGAGTCTTCCTCACCTGGGGAGAACCTTCAGAATAAGCAGCTTATCAATTTCCTACAGGATAAATTGTACTTAGGTCTCCAACTAGGTTGTACTCTTCAGAGCTCCCAAAAAGAAGCCAGAAAGACGCCATTGTCCTCAAGGACCTTAACAGAGTTATAGTCCTAGGCTAGTTTAAACAGTTGTGGTTAGAGTGCTTTGGGTAAGTTCTCCAAAGCAACGTTGTACAAGGCCTCATCTTTCAGTGGGCTCTGCACAGCCAGTTCCTCAAGGGTGCATAGAGTCTTACTGCTCATCTTGGTGGATCTTCAGGGAGGAAGAGTCTGTGGAAGCATCTATAGGAAATGTGTCGATATTCTCATGTTAATGCTTAGAGTACCCTTCTGTCTCTTAGAAACATGGGGCCATAGCTGTAAGGATTCCTGGCATTCCACTTAGCTGAACCAACTGGCTCAGGTGGGATGCACCTTGTAGGGAGGCACGCCCCTGGGCGTGGCTGCGTAAACCCTGTGGCACTGCCTACAGAAGCACCTCCCTGGATGTGACGCATACGGAGGCACGCCCTAAACGTGACTACGTAAACACCCCTTCTCATAAAAGAGACTACACATATTCGAGGCATTTCTCTGTCTGCTGCTGTCCTGCTTCTGCACCCGCCTGGGAACCCTTAAATAAACTCTCATGTGGCCTTGGTAGTGTGTATCTTTTTTCACGCGCGAAACTAACAATAGCCACGGCTCATTCCACTCCATGTTCTATTTATCCACAAATCAACACCGCCCCCTGCTGTTTATAGTATCATCTCCCAAGTATCAGTGGCCAAGGCTCACTTCAATCTCACCCATACCCAAGCAGATTAGCACTGGTTTCCAAGAGATTCCGGAGGATCATGGAAGCTAACCCAACTACCTTGGGTAGTTTTCTCATCACTCATATACTATATGACCTCAAGTAGTGACATAAGCCTGTCATCCTAAAGCACCAGAAGTACAGGAGGTCTAGGACTAGAGAGATGGCTCAGCAGTTAAGAGCACTTGTTGCTCTTGCAGAGGACTCGGGTTTGATTCTCAGCTCTCATATGTCAATTCTCAACTGCCTGTAACTCCAGTTCCAGGAAAATACTGCTCCCTTCTGATCCCTTCTTACACTGGGTACAGTAGTGAGCATATATACATGCATGCAAGTACACATACACATTTAAAATACATATAAAAACAAATCAAAGCCAGATATGGTAGTACACATCTTACTGCCTTTAGGACTCAGAAGCAAGGACAGGGAGATTCTGAATTTTGTGGACAATATGGTCTATGTAGTGATTTCTGAAACAGCCAGAACAACAGAAAAAAAACCTGTCTCAAGAAACAAAACGAATTTATTAAAATAAAAGGAGAATCAAGAAATCAATGTTACTCTCAACTATTTAGCAGTCTGCAGATCAGCTTGACTTTATGAAAATTAAAGAAAATATCTTAACTTCATCTTAATTTGCTATCTCTCCAACCAGTCAAGTTACATGTACATGTTAAACATGTTGCTCAATATGTTTGTTATGACACTTTCAGTTGGTTTTTTTTCAAAACCAAAAAGCTTCTTTACTTGAGTTAAGCAATAGGAAATATTTTGAATACACAACTGGTTTCAGGCATAGTGAGGACATGGGCTGAGTCTGTTTTTATGTCTTGCTCAGGCATCTTGTGGTCAGCTGGCAGTGATGCAGATGGAGAAGACCATTAAACATTCTAAAACCAAGGGCTCAGATTTACATGATTCTCAATGTCAAGATTATATTGAATAAGGTGCTTTTAAACAACTATTTTTATATGTGTTGTTATTTTCTCTGTGGTTTATCTGTGAATAATATTTATGCATTATCCATAGATGCCAGAAGAGGGTTTTGCCTCCATTGGAATCTAATTATAGAAAAATGAGCTACATAGGTGCTGGGCACTACACCTTTGTCCTATTCAATAGCAATTAATTGTCTTCCTACTCCTCAAAACATTTTGATGAGTCTGGACAGCATTCTGTTTATCTTTGGTAGATTTATTATTTGTTTTTCTGGGACAAGGTTTCTCAGTGTTACTCTGACTCTCCTGCAACTCACTCCTTAGACCAGACTGGCCTCAACTCTTAGCATCTACTTGGTCTTAACTACCAAGTCCTGGTATTAAAGACATGTGCCACCACTTCCTGACTACACACTTTTTTAAAAAATGAGAAAGTAGTCAGGAAAGGGAGGGGTAATGACTTTGCAAGTGCAGAGAAGGAAACTTTGCAAATATAGGGTCCAGTAGTTGGGATGGGGGGCTATGGTGTTTGAAGTTTAATGTTGACATAAACCAGGCCACTGGGAGGCTTAGAGCCTGCAAATGTGAACATTGTTACTTGACATGGAGTCTCTCTCACTCTGTAGCTTGGACTGAAGCTTACTCTATAGCCCAGGCTAGTCTCAACTCAGTGAAATTTTCCTCTCACAGTCTCATAAACTAATATTACTGGCAAGCAACGCCAGATAAATGTTAAGTTTTCTAGAAATAATTCCAGAAAACTGCTACAGCTCAAGGAGGCAATTCTGTAAACAGAAAGCCTACCCTACCAGAGAGGTAGATATTATGACATGTTTTCACCTCTGTTTCTGCTCCTTCAATTCTAATGCTCTCCATCTCAACCCTCTGTAGAACAGGACCTACTGTGGTGTCCATTTCCTCTATGACCCCATGCCCAGTGGGTCCCAAATATCCTCTCCTCTAACCTTCCTTCTAGGTTAGCCATCAGTTCTAAGAATTGTCTGCTCTTTTTCCTCAATTAGGTCTAGGAACACCACCTTGGTTGGCGTGGTGGTAAATCACCATCTGTTCTCAGGATCAAAGTGGAATTGTTTTCCTGAGTTCCCATGCATCAGTCAGTTGCAACATGTAGACTTGGGAAATGTCAGGTTGACTGATTTAAATCCTGAACACCTGACACTCTTTCTCCAACAAGGGCTGCAGCTAAGCTGGTGGTGACTGGAAGCCATGGCTCCTCTTGTATTTCACCTGGAGCAAATGAGAAACCTTCAACTGGTTATGCTAGAAGGAGCCAGGAAGTTCTTCAGTTTCACTACTGCTGTAGAGCTGGAAGAGAAACAGGTAAAAACAATGCTTGATTAGTTTCACAATCTCTGCTTTCTATAGAATCTCTATGTAAATATTGTCTACCTACTATCGGGCTGCCTGACAGAGTGGCTGAAGTAAGGTTAAGTAAGGAGTATCCAGTAGAAAACCCCTCTCTTTTCTTTTCACATTAGTTGGGCCTTGATTGTCTGGCCACTGTAAATCTACCAAAGGCAGAGACGTAGCATCCCAAGCAGATGATCTCTGGGCTCAAATATGGGACCACAGGGCATGCTTATAATGTTTCAGCTGGAAAAGAGTGTTTTTAATCCAGAAAAGGGTTCACAATATGCAACACTGGTGTTTTAGTTGGAAGACAGGGATGTGGCTGTGTTGAACAACAGATTTAAGAAACTGCAACAACAGACCTAGACTGTTCTTAGTCTATTTTAGCATAGGTATTCCTTCCTAAATGCGTCATGCTGACCTCATACACTCATCTCTGGGATTTTTTTCCCATGCACTGGAATGGTACCATAGTGATACCCACAAGCATCAGACTAGACTGCTATGAATTGTGTTGCAGACCACAAAAAGTAGTGTCCTGTGGGTTAACCTCTATTGTATGATCTGACTGAATTTGGGATGTTATCTATCTCACAGTCAATACTCTCCACCATCTTCAACAACATTTGTCACAGCTAACCTCTTAGTCCCTCACTAGTTGTCTAAAGACTCCCTTAGAGGCAGTGTCTATCACTCACTGCCAGCTATCACAGTCAGTCTTGAATTACCTGTTCCATAGTCACAACAGTGACACATACGCTTCAAATCAAAAATTATAGTGCTGTCAGATAGTGTACTCTCAGTTGAGCATTCTCCTGCCTGCCCAAAGCCAATTCTCCCAGCTGATCTTGGTCAATTTTTATGATAATTTCTTACTGTCCTGAACACATTCTGTACCACACAGCAAAGCTGGTCAGACTGACCCAGTAGTACCCTGCTCTTCTGAAGTGCACTAATGACATGGGTGAAGTGTTTATGGATATATTTCAACAACTTTGTCTGAAGCTCCTCAATACACACATCCCACTCGTTTGCTACAAACATCTGCCATAGAAGTTCTGTTTATGGCCGGAAGATGAAACTTTAAGTTGTCTGGCACTAAATATGGAAAGTTTCTTCTATTACTAAAAAGTTGAAGCCTATTGTTGGGAGTGGGTAGAATCCTGAGTGAATTTATATTTCTTACATTACCATGAATGCATCAAACACCTCAGTGCACGAGACCCATCTAAAAGACAAGGTGTTATCCTGGTTAAAAAATGTATTTTGACTCTGCAAAAAATTTCAACTACTGCTTTATTGTCTATAATCATTCTAACTTGAGACTCCTCTTCCAAGAGACCCTTACCATGATTATATATGACTTTACTATGGATTGAAAGAAATATATTTGCTGAGTTTCTGGTTTACTGGTATGTCTCATAGCACACAGTTCACTTGTTTTCAATATATTTTCCCTGTGTTTAAAATTTATTCTTACCTCATGGCTCCAGTCATATCATTCACAAATGTGTGCTGAACCTAACAGTATATTGAAAGGTCTTTCTCTAGTCAAGAACACTTACAGCACATGGTTTCACACAATGTTCAGTGTATTGAAAAGACAGTGGTGTACAGTGGATTCAGATTACAGGGACTGAATATGACATGGACATTAATGAGATGAGGAACAGGTAACATGGGAATTCAAAAAGATGGTTTTGTTTTTCTAAGTGCTGGATTCAGAATCAGTCAATTATATAACTTTAAAATATTTTCTGCTTACTTATTTCTAGTTGGGATTTGGGGTTTGTCTGAATCAGATGACACTGAGTATAGGAATGAATAGAGATGAAGGAGAAAGACTAGCACCCTTTTGTGATGTCACCACACAGACATTTTCCTTCCTTCCTTTTTCTACCCCACCTCCCTTCCTTCTTTTTCTTGTGCTGACAAAACCCTAAAGCACATAAACAATTTGAATGCTTTTGAAAAGCTTGTAAAATGAAAACCAATACAAGCAAGTGAACATGAATAGACAATGGTTTCCAGACTGATTTATTTTTGCTATGTATTTATTTATTTACTTTGTAACTATGGATAATGCTCAGAGCCACACAGATTCACAGTATAGCAAAGTATGAACCAGCAATGAGTAAGCTGACCCTTTTCCTTCTTTTTTTTTTTTTTCAAATTTTTCTTAGTTTCTATTGCTAGGAAGAGAAACCAGTCACACATTATACAGGCAATGTCAAACCTTTAAGTATGACTCCAATTTCCTTTGCATTTCTCCATATATTTTAGAAAAGGGACCTCAAATCAATGCTCAGCAAGGGTTTTACAACCGATTTCTACCCTCAAATCTCAAGCCTCATTTTTTACTTTTCATTTTGAGTCAGGCTCTCTAGACATTCCCCCAGGCTAATCTTGAATGTGGTGGCTCATATCTGACATGCCAGCACTGGAAGCTGAGGTAGTTTTATTCCTTGGAGCTTTGGATTAGGTTGGGCTCCAGAGATTCACTTCAGTTAGAGGATAGTGTAGCATCCTGTCTGACAAAATCAAACAGGGGCTGGAGAGATGGCACAGCAGCCAAGAGGGCTTAATATTTTTGTTAGATGTAAAAGGTGTGGTTTGCAGAACAATATCAAGTGCCTCAGTTCAGCCTATAAAAATACTTCCAGAACAAGATCATCTCTTCAAGTCTACATAGGAGCCACCATGCATTTTCATAAACCACACACAAACCTTTGATTGATTAGAAAAAATACAATCTGCGATAAAAATTGAAAATAAACAAAAACAGAAATGTAAATAAAATTCAATCTGAAAATCAACTGTAAGTAGAACATATGCCTTGTATATAAAAAAGATACTATTTGTTTTTTCAGTATCTTAACTCATTTAGCCAGGTTTCTGCAGTAATATAATGCTCTTGTACATTTTATCATTTTGTCACTTGTATTGGTTTAATAAAATGTTGATTGGTCAGTGTCCAGGCAGAAAGTATATGTGGGGCAACCAGACTGGTAGAATTCTGGGAAGAAAAAAAGGAGAGGAACAGACATAGGAAGCAAGATGAGAATTCTACTCTGGGAAAAGATTCCAAGCCAAGCAGCTAAACATGAATAGAATCATGGGTTAATTTAATCATAAGAACTAGTCAGTAAAAAGTCTGAACTAATGGACTAGCATTTACTGTTATGTTAAGCCTCTTAGTTAATGATTTTATGAGCAACTGCAGGACTTTGAATCTGGACCTGTGACCTAGATAGGATCAGGAAATTTTGACTACAGATTTCTCTCTCTCTCTCTCTCTCTCCCCCCTCTCTCTGTCTCTCTGTGTGTGTGAGTGTGTGTGTGTGTGTCTGTCTCTGTCTCTCTGTCTCTGTCTCTGTCTCTGTCTCTCTCTCTATACACACACACACACACACACACACACACACACACACACCTGGGGTTTTATTGTATAGCAGCTGTCTGTCCTGCGCCTTACTCTGTAGGCCAAGATGACCTTGAACTCATAGATATCCACATGCCACTGCATCCCAGATTCTGAGATTAAAGGCATGCATTACCACTTCTTTTCTTTTAAGTTTATTTTCTTATTTTATTCTTTTAAAATTATTTATACAGGGTTTCTCTAGAAAACCCTAGTTCTTCCAGGACTCACTATTATAACAGTCTGGCTTCAAACTCATAGATGTCTGCTTGCTTCTCTTGAGTGCTGGAATTAAAATCAAGTGATATTAAACTCTGCCAGAGAGGGTTCAGGTTGTAAAGCTAAGGAGGCAGAATGTCCCTGAACTTCTGTACCTCTGCCTTTCTATTCACAGAGGAAAGTTTGTAGGAATGTACCACTGTGACCAATATATAGATATGACTGAGATATGACTCAAGGCACCTGCATACTAGACAGGCACTCTAGCTACTGAGGTACATTCCTGCCATTGTTCTGTTCTTCATAGAAAATACATTTTCTAGTGCCATGGCCTGACTCGGATGAATATTATTTTGTTCCTAATGCATCTCTCAGTATCTGGAAATCAAATGCTTTATGATCTTTTTGTACAATCCCATCCTTAGGCATTATTTTTTCCCTATTTGTAAGCAACCTACTATTTACTTATAAAAACAATAACAATGACAGGACTTCATGTCATAGATACAGCACTGACAATATTTAATGCAGGTATCTATAATATGAAAGACTGTTGGGGTGTGTTGTTTAGCTCTGAGTGAAGTCAGAAGCTCAGGATAGAATTTGGCAAATCAGTTCACCAGACATGCCCCAGTTAGACAGTACTTTGTAAAGCATTTAAGAATTATATATTCATAATAAAGATAGTACAGATGATGTCCAAATATAGCAACCTGAAATGTCCTGTAGTCTGGATTCCATGACACATTGCCTCAGAAAAAAAAAATTAAAAATCCCCTTTTTATAGCACAGAAAGGGCTCAGCAGTAACCACTTAGATGCTATAACAACTGGTGTAGCCCATGGTGTATGGAGTTTGTTTATCACATACAATAAACAGTACATGGGAGGTGGAAGAGAACATGCAGAGACTCAAGTTTATCCTGTATATATAAAACCCTGACTCAAACCCACCAGAACAGAGAATATGTTGTTCCAAAGAAAGGGTAATTCAGGAAAAATAGAAAAAATACTGTTGATATTAAACTCTAGCTGTGAAAATCTGAAATAGTGAGTATGGGGCTCATAAGAAAAATATATAGTGAAGAAGTTGTTGCCTAGACAGAACTTCCCCTATAATCAAATGAATGGTCATCCCAAGTGTCATCACAGAACCTACATCCAACAATGAATACAGGTAGAGGCAGAGATACATTGCTGAACACTGGGCTGGGCTCCTGGTCCAGCTGAGAGCAGGGGAGGAGACTCTATATGAGCAAGAGGATAGGGCTTTTGAGGAAAATTCCCACAGTGCTGGCTGGCTGGAACTCTGGGGAGCTCACTGAATTAAGAACAGCCACTGGGGAACCTTCAAGAAAAGTAACTAGGCCCTCCAAGGATAGGCAACTGTCCAGTGACATGGGAAGAATGTGGAGCATCAAGGGGAGGGATCAGACTATGTTTCTATGTGTGGACTGATATTTCAGAGCCCATTCCTCTAGAGGAACACCTAGCCAAGTCTTAACATTAGGATGAGCAAATCAGACCTGCCTGTTTGATGCTGAGGTAATCCACCTTGGTACTTCTTGCCCTTTTTGAGGAGAGGATGGGGAAATGGGGAGGAGGGAGGCTGAGGGCTGATCAGCAGGAATTGGGAGGGGAAAAGGAGGGATAACAAGGGGGAATACATCGGGGGGGGAAGGATTTTATTTTATAAATAAAATAATTTTTTTAAAAAAGAAAAATATAACTGGAGCTGGGTAGATAAATGGCTTTGAGGTTAAAACACTGCATACTCTTCCAGAGGACCCAAATTGAATTCTCAGGGCCCATATGATGGAAATCACCCATATGTTACTCTAATACCAGAGCAACTAATGCACTCTTCTGATATTTTTTGGGTACTGTACTTATGTGATATACAAGTGTACATGCTGAAAAAAGCCATACACTTGATAAATTTTAAAATGCTTTTAAATAGTTGGACATTAGTGGCACATGCCTTTATTCTCAGTATTCTGGAACAAAAGTGAGCATACCTCTGTCACTTTTATATTAGAACAAAGGTTGAGCTAGAATCTACTGTTATTTTTTCAGCCAGCAATTGTTTTTCTATAATTGTTCTCCTGCTTTGTGGTAACAACCTTCATGCTCAGGCTGCATGCAGTCTGGGGGGCTGGGAGTTCAGTTCCAGCAGGCTCTGGCTACATCACAGCCACCAAATGTAGCTATCAATTAAATCTCTTTTGTTCTATTCATCAATAAGACTCACATGTCAGAGGCTGGAGTGAAAATCTGCTAGCTCACAGAGGTTGAGTACAACTAGCTGATGTTTTCTATTTGACAGCATCTCTAAAAGAGAACATACTTCACCCTTACACAGTTATACATGCAGGCAAAACACCAATTCACATAAAACAAAAATAAATATAAAAAAAGAGAACATACTTCAGCTTTACCAAGATTAAAAAACCCAAATCACTAAAACCCTTTTGTTGCACAAATTCTCCCAAAGAATTCCAAGGATTGGAATTGGAAGGCTCCCAAATGGCATTTTCTGATGGTAAATGGTCACTGCGTTTGTCCCTTTTGGATCTACATTTGTTGCTCCAATACTTGTCTTTACCACATCTTCTGTATAATGAAGAAGGTAGGGTCCCTCTGTTGGTTCATTCCTAGAAGAGACTAATTCCAGAAGTATCCTCTGTACAATTCTTCTTATATGGCCTGGTTTACCACGATTAAAACATTTGCTACCTTGATTTCTTTCCATGCCATTAGAAAAGGCTTGTTCTACCCAAGATCACTATCATAATTAAGAAACTCAGTGTTGATTGTATATTGGATTCATTCCTCTAGGAGTACCAATCTGATCTTTAGAGCATAATTGTCCTTTTTACATTCTAAGTTAGCTTGATCAAAGCCAAAAATTGAATCAGTTGCTTTCTAACTTCTGGATCAGATACCATACTGTGTATTACCTTAGATAATCTTTTTTTTTAAAGACACTTTTATTTATTTATTTAATTATTTGCCTTGGTGATTTTGCCTGGAACTGAAACTACAGACAGTTGTGAGCTGCCATGTGGGTGCTGGGAATTGAACCCGGTCTTCTGGAAGAGCAGACTGTGCTCTTAACCGCTGAGCCATCTCTCCAGCCCTACCTTAGATAATCTTAATAGAAAGTCAGTGAATGATTTCTTTAAGCCTTGCTTGACTTTAGTATACAGCTCAGTTGTCTCTTCTTATCCTAGAATCTTTTCCCAAGCATTCAAAGTGGCAGTATGACAGAGCAATAATGTATAGTGGGATTTAAATGTTACCCAAGAAAACACAAGTGACTTTAAAAATTTAGACTTAGATGAGGCGTGGCCAAAATTGTTTAAGAGTTTAAGACTTAGACTCTGCATTTTTTTTTTTTTTTTTTTTTTTTTTTTTAGATTTTGTGGTTTTTGTTAAAATACTAAGCGTCCCTGTGCAGAGTTCTATTTCTCCTAAAATCACTTCTTATATTTATAAATCTGTTCTCTCCTTTTAATGAATGTTAACTCATCATATTATACATTAAATATAATTAATTACAATGATAGTATTGTATGTTCAGCAAAGTAGACTGAATCTTTACATCGACCAACTGACACTCACCAAGAATATAAATATAATCTTTTTTTTTTTTTTACAGAAGTAAACTTTTATTTCTCAAATTTTTCAAATTAAACTGGTTGAGTTGGCTGCTTTGAGGGGGTTAGTCAAAGAGACCAAATCCCATATCCTCATCTGATTCCTCCGACTCTTCCTTGGTTTCAGCCTTGGCTGGGGCTGCGGCTGCAGCAGGAGCAGCAGTTGTAGCAGCGGCCACAGGGGCAGCAGCCACAAAAGCAGATGGATCAGCCAAGAAGGCCTTGACCTTTTCAGCAAGTGAGAAGGTTTAATCAGTCTCCACAGACAAAGCCAGAACCCGCTTGTACCC
The DNA here is from genome assembly GCA_004025045.1 of Sigmodon hispidus. NCBI lineage: Eukaryota > Metazoa > Chordata > Mammalia > Rodentia > Cricetidae > Sigmodon > Sigmodon hispidus. Next base: position 175,290 of record PVIH01001805.1, read on the forward strand.
ATTGATGATAGAGTGTGGCACTGAGGCAATAGTCGGGTAAACCAATCTGCAGACAAACACTGGCAACATTTCTAACACCCTCTAGGAATCGAGAGTGCAGAGCCTGCTCTGTGATGTCAAGCACTTCAGGGTTATAAATGCTGCCATTGTCAAACACCTGTTGGATGATCAGCCCAAAGGAGAAGGGGGAGATGTTCAGCATGTTCAGCAGTGTGGCTTCACTGGCTCCTACTTTGTCTCCAGTTTTTATCAGCTGCACATCAT
>PVIH01001805.1:181813-216077 GCA_004025045.1 Sigmodon hispidus
ATGCATATACTTTAAAGATATCCTGACTTTGAAATCTGTTTATAAGAATATGTTACTTGGGAAAAGAGTTTCTGCTTTTGTCTCCATGGAAGATCAAAACCTGTGGATTGGTTCTAGGCAGGTGTGGTTCCATTTGCCAAGGCCACCTGAAGCTGATAACAGGCCACCTTGGAGGTGTTGGGAGGAGAGATCGGAGTGGACAGGCAGTGAAGAAGGACAGAGTGAAGGGGGAGAGTTGTACCCCAACCTTGCTGATATAGAAACTCCTGAGTCTACAGACTCGCAGGAAGAGTTGTTGGGAGATATTAATTGGATTAGAGGATATTTTAGGATTGCAAATTATGAATTGAAACCCCTTTATGACATTCTGAAAGGAGAGTCGGCTTTAGACTCCACGAGAGTGATGACAGTGGAAGCCAGAAAAGCACTGCAGGTAGTTGAACAGAGGTTGCAGGATGCTTGCCTAAATAGGATAGAGGAAGGAAAAGATTTTGCCCTATGCCTTTTGCCTACATTCAGGCAACGCACAGGGGTACTATGACAATCAGGTCCACTGTTGTGGATACATCCAAAGGTATCGCCTAGTAAAAGTATAGGACATTACCCTACAGAAGTAGCTGATTTAGCTCAGAATGGCATCCAACAATCCATTCAGTATTTTGGGCATGCACCAGCCGTAATAATTGTGCCATACACAGCAGGACAAGTTAACACCCTGTGTGCTGTTGTTGATGATTGGACAATTCTTTGCTGTATCTTTGCTGGAAAAATAGATAATCATTACCCACAACATCCTCTTAAGACATTTTTTAAGGAGCACCCCATAATTTTTACCAAGGTCACCGCCACAGAGCCGGTGGCGGGAGCTGTCAATGTACTCACTGATGGCTCGAAAACAGAAGTAGGTGCCTATATGGTACAAGGCAAACAACCAGTTCAACATCAATTTACTCCTGGTACTCCTCAGGTAGTGGAACTTCAAATAGTATATGAAGTGTTTAAAGAATGCCATTTTGCTTTTAACTCGATATCTGACTCAGCCTATGTGGTTAATGCTTTAAAAGTGCTTGAAGTGGCAGGACCAATAAAATCATCCAATACGGTCACTGTCCTATTTAACCACTTGCAAGACTTGATTTTGCAACAAAAGGAGAGATTTTTTCCTCAGCACATCCGTGCACATACTGGCCTTCCCGGTCCACTTGGTGAAGGCAATGCCAAGGTGGATATGTGCACTAGACAAGACTGGGTATTCTTTACCTCTCCTGTAGTCAAAGCTCAAGAATTTCACCAGCTATATCATGTGAATGCTAAGACCTTACAACAGAATTTTCAGATATCCAGAGCTGAGGCACGTCAGATAGTTTTGGATTGTGCTCAATGTGTGGTGTACCACCACCCACCTTCCCTAGGTGTTAATCCCAGAGGGATCTTGCAGTTAAAAGTATGGCAAATGGATGTTACTCACATTTCTGAATTTGGCTCTTTAAAGTATGTACATGTTTCTGTAGATACGCACTCTGGTATTTTGCATGCCACTGCCATGTCAGGAGAGAAGGGACACAATGTCATTGTGCACTGCCTAGAGGCCTGGGCAGCTTGGGGAAAGCCTCTACAGGTAAAAACTGACAAAGGCCCTGCTTATACTGGAACACAGTTTACTGCATTCTGCAGACAAATGGATGTACAAGTAACTCATGGATTGCCTTACAATTCACAAGGACAAGGCATAGTGGAATGTGCTTATCGCACGCTGAAGGAATGCTTACAAAAACAAAAAGGGGGAATAGGCCACAGCTGCACCCCCCCCCCCCAAAAAAAAAGACTATCGATAGCTCTTTTTACCCTTAATGTTTTAAATTTGGATGTTGATGACCGCTCTGTGGCAGATAGACATCTGATTCTCATCCCTAGCCACAGAGGCATGGTGAAATGGAAGGATATTTTCATGGGCCACTGGCATGGTCCTGATCCAGTGCTTACATGGGTGACAGGTTCTGTTTGTGTCTTTTCTCAGGAGCAGCAAGATCCAGTGTTGGTACCAGAATGGCTAACCAGGAAGGTCCGAAATGACAAGTGTGATGCTGACTTTGACGGCGAGGATTGGCCCTGGAATGGGTACCTGTCCCGGTACAAAGCCCTAATGCCATGAGCTTGTTTAGAGCTAGGAGAGATTTCGGCATTACTGCAGCTGTTGTTACAGCCATTTCCCTAGCCGCAATTGGGGCCACCACGGCCGCCAGTGCTATGAGTCACACCGTCCAGACGGCTCAAACACTTAATAATTTGTCTGCCAATGTAGCCCATGCCTTAAACATTCAAAGAGACATTTCTGCCCAGCTTAAAGGCAGGCTGATGTTGGTCCATCAAAGGATTGACCTGGTGTAAGAGGAGGTTGATGTCCTCTGGCAGATGGCTCAGTTGGGATGTGAATGTAAGTATTAGGTCCTATGTGTGACTTCTATTAACTATGAAAAATTTTCCTATGCTACAAATTTGTCTAAAGTTGTGTCAAGTTATTTTATAGGAAATTGGTCAGGTGAATTTGAAGCGACCATGGAGAAGTTGAGAGTTGCAATTGTTGCTGTGAATTCAACTCGAGTGGACTCTGGAGTTGTTGAAGGACTGACGCGATGGATGTCCATCGCCCTCAATCATCTGAAGGAATGGACGGGAATGGGTGCTCTGGCTGACTTGATGGTGCTGATATTTCTGATTTGCCTGTGGTGCATCTGCAAAGTGAGGTTCACACAACATAGGAGCATGGCCATGATTGTTCAAGTCTTCACCGCCATTGAGGGGGAACAGCCCCACATGTTTGGCTTGCTGCCTTGAAAGAGTAATGTTTGGCACGGGTTGCGAGGCTAAGCACTGCACATGGTTTTGCCTAGGTAAGGCTTCATGAAGAGCATACCTAATTGCATACAGGTTGGCACCCACTATCCTGTCCTCATGAAAATGGGTGCCGGACAGGTCTGTCCCTGTCTGAGTGGATGACACCTGGATTAGGGATAGCACAAGTCCTCTTGCACAATGGGGATTAGGCCTCTGCTCTTGCCCGCTGCTTTTGCTTGATTTTTTAATTTTTTAGTTATTAAATAAGGGGGAGATGTAGAGAGCTGCCTGCTGCTGCACCCTAAAGATGGTGCTGATTTCCGGCCTCCACCCACCCCACTGTGGGTGAGTGCTCTCTTTTGATAAACAACTCCTTATTTGGCTTGAGCCTGGGGTGTGGTTTGCTGTTGCGTATGTGGACCTATGAGCTGTGCCCATGTGGCTTATTGAGATTGGATGCCCTGAGAGTTTCTAGTCAGTGGGCGAGGTTTCCCGGGGGAGAAGGAGAAGCAGAGAGAAGGACAAAGAGAGAACAATTGTAAAGGTCCCAAATAAACTGCTGAAAGAAGATCCTGGGTGTTGCGCTTTCCTTGCTGGCAAGGTTGCGCGCAACAGAAAAGCTGGGCAGAGGGTGGCAGAAGCTTATCACAGAATAAAGGAGGCTGAAGAACTGCCATGGGATTGAGTCCAGCCTAAGCAAAGAATAAAACTTTATCTCATCTAATCTAGGAACAACAGTGGGAGCTGAATTCAATACAGACAGTATGTTTATATCAGGTTAGGAACTTTGTGATGTTGTCAGTGTAGAGCATCCTTACCAAAGCAGGTGAGATCCTCTCCCACTCCACCTCACTCAGCACACACACACACACACACACACACACACACACACACACACACACACCCCTTATAATAAATAGAATAAAATAAACAATAAAAAGGCCAAATTTTTTATGTTAAATTCCATTGCGGTTATGTGCAGACATCCATGCTATGGGATTATGCTCTTGTACATTGTATATATTTGTTCCTCCTACTGACTTAACAAAACACTGATTGGCCAAAAGGCAGACAGGAAGTATGGGTGGAGCTACTAAACTAAGAAAACTCTGGGAAGAGGAAGAGCAGAGCAGAGATGCCAGGCAGACACAAAGGAAAGAAGACAAAAATGCTGTAAGATATTTATTAGGAAACTTGCTAATTAAGGGTGAATTTAAGAGTGAAAATTAGTATGTAATATTAATTACATAGGCTAATCAGCATGTAATTAATATAAGACTTTGTGTGATTATTTAAAACTTCTGGTCTGGATATTGGGGCTAGAATGGGCCAGAAACTCCTACTACACTTCCATACAACAAAATTTATTCTGGAAGACACTTCAAAATATATACTTTTACATAAGCTGTCATGAAAAATTTTGTGACTCCCAGAATAGGGACACTTCAGGCATAATCCTATGAAAATGAGCTCTTGATATGAAATTTGACATAATTATGTTGTATAAACCCCGGCAGAGTCCAATTTGAGGCATAAGGACATACTGTGAGCAATAGACATCCTTTTAAAACATATTTCTGCCTACTTAAAATCTAGAATTATTTAGTTGAGACTGTAGATACATCCAAATATACTTCATCACCTAAGGCTCAAGATGCATTATAGAAAATGGGGTTAATAGACTCTGAGAGCCAGAGAATCAGTAAATTAAGTGTGAGCCTGTGTCTTTTAGAAATGTCAGAAGTTACATCCTTAAAGTCTTAAAGCATGGCTGCCTAAAGATGAGCTGAAACAAAACAAGAGACATGCCAAAGTAGCCATAGAAATAACGAGAAAGCCTCAACCCTACACAAAGCATTAAGGAATACTAAGAATGGAGAATTAGTCTTCCCTAGTCAAACACATACCAATTGCTTCTTCAATACAAAGTGGTCAGTCATAAAAACATACATTTGAGTTATGTGCTAGAAAAGTAGAGTACTTTGGAATATGTGTGTGTGTGTGTGTATGTGTATGTGTGTGTGTTTACATATAGACATGTAGCAGCAGTTAATGAAAAATAGGCTTTAAATTTGAAATAGAGCAAGGCAGGGAATATGGGAGGTTTAGATGGACACTGCTTTCCACAGAAAGCATCATGGTTGTGTTAAATCTATATTATCAAAATCTTTTATTTTTTCTTTTGAAACTATGTAATTTTCATCATCATATGTATGCAGGTGTTTGCATTCATGTATGCCTAAGCACCACATGTGTGAATTCAAGAAGACTCCAGAACACAGTGTCACATACCCCTGGAACTGAGTGTAATTAGAGATGTTTGTGAGCCACCACGTGGGTGCTGGTGTTGAACCTGGGTACTTTGCAAGAACAGCCGGTGTTCTTAATCATGTAGCTTTCTCACCAGAGCCTCCCATTTCCTGATGTGAACATTTGTGTGTGATTTCCTAGACTGATCTCAAACACACTGTGGTGCCAAGGAGACCCTTGAACTTCTGATTTTCCTTTTTAGGGTCCTGACTGCTAGGTTTTCACCATCACTCCCAGTGTAAACAGTGCAAATCAGACACAGGGATTCTTGAGTGCTAGGCAAGTAGTCTAATGAGAGAAACACAAATAGTCCTAATTGTTTGTTTTATTTTCTTTATGAAGTAAGATCTCCTGTATTTAGACAGTTTTCCAACTCCTATCAAGCTGAAGCTGGCCTGGAACTCTTGATCCTCCTGCCTTTAGTTTCCAAATGCTGAGGTTACAGGCATTGGTCATCACAACCAACCCCCAGTTTATCTTATTTAAGGACAGAGACCTGGGAAAACCAGATGAACCTGTATTACTACATCTTTCCAGCATTTTATCGTTGATGGTATCACATTGGTAATAAGAAAACCCTGGAGCTGCATAGATAGATCACTTGATTGTTAAGAGTGGACTTTAAACAAAAGGCAAAGCATTCCCAAGCTGCAAACCACAACCACTGAACAGCTTGGGATCTGAAGCACCTTGGACCGGCACCTTAAAGCCCATTCCCTCCAGAGGAACACCTGACCCAGTCTTGATGTTGGGGTGAGGAGAGCTGATCTGCCTGGAGTAGATGCTGAACTAAGCCACCTTGGGATCTTGGGACCTCCTGCCCTTGCTGGGGAGGAGATAAAGTGATGGGGAGAAGAGAGAGTGACTGGGAGGGGTTGGAGGGGGAAGGGAGTTTGAACAAGGGGATACATGGATAAAAAATGAGACTTTATTCATAATTTTAAAAAAGGAAAAAAAGAGCACTAACTGCTCTTGTGGAGGACCCAAGTTCACTTCTCAACACTCAGGTTGAGGATTCACAGCAGGTTGTCACCCCATCTCCAGAGGAAACTTACTTCCTCTTCTGGTCTCTGCTGGCACCTACCCTCGTATGCACACATTTGCATTCAGAAACACACACAAGTACATTTTTGAAAGCTAAGAAAAATTTGTTTGTTTGTCCTTTGAGACTGTGTTTCCCTGTATAGCAGCTCTAGCTCTCCTGGAACTCACTCTGTGGAACAGGATGGCCTTGAACTCATAGAGATCAGCCAGCCTCTGTCTCCTGAGTGCTGGGATTAAAGGTATGCACAACCATCTTGTAGTTTAAAATAAATCTTTAAAAAAATAAGAAAACAGCAGTTTTTATTCCTGACTATGATTTATTTTCTTTAAAAATATATTCATTTTTACTTTGTTTTAGAGTATGAGGTTTTCTTTTTTAAAAGTTTTATTTTGTATTTGAAAGGTTTTTTTTTTTATTATACATACCAACCACTGTTCCCTTTCCCTCCCTTCCTCCTACTAGCCCCCAGCTTCTCCCCACCTACCCCTCATCCACTTCTCAGAGAGGGTAAGGACTCTCACAGGGAGTCAATACAAGTCTACATATTAAGTTGAGGCAGGACTAAACCCATCCACCATATTAAGGCTGAGCAAGTTATCCCTCTATAGGAAATGGGCTCCAAAAAGCCAATTCATGCAGTAGAGATAAATCCTGGTCATCTGAGTTCTCTGGAGCTAAAGTTCCACACTGTTGTGAGCAACCATATGGATTCTGTGAATCAAATGGGGATTCTTAAAAAAAAAAAAATTAGTAATCACAACCACTGAAAACTCTGTAGAACTCAAGAATGACATAGCTTTTTGTTTTCTTGTATCTTTTTAGATGTGGTCACACTGTATAGATCTAAAATTTTGTGTAATTAATAGTTTAACCACATGCTTTCCAGAGCCTGAAGTGGCTGTCCAGAAGTCTGAAGTAGAAGTCCAGTTCCAGGATATTCTGATGCTCAGAACACAGTGACTTTATGATTTTGATCACATGCTGCTGAGGACAGCAACATGGGAATCTGGTGTGCTAAGCAGAAGCTTCCTGCAAGGCCTAGCACTACACACCTTAAGCTCATCATGCAGCAGGCACAGTATAAAAATCTCCAGATGTTCAGTGCCAGCCTGTTTATATGAGTTTCCGGATGGTCAGGATATGTACACAGTCCATAAATCTTATTAATTAATTAGTTAGTTAATTATTAATGAAGGAAGAAAAAAGAGGAAAGGAAGGAAGAGAAGAAAGACCAAAAAACGTCCCCTACATACAAAAACAAACAAACAAAACTTACACAAGGTGGTATAAACCAGGTTTTTCTCCCTCTCTCTCTCCCTCCTCCTTCCCATTATGAAATTCTGAGGCCAGGGGCTGGAGAGATGGCTCAGAGGTTAGGAGCACTGTCTGCTCTTCCAGAGGACATGAGTTCAATTCCCAGCAACCACATGGTGGCTCACAACTATCTACAATGAGATCTGGTGCCCTCTTCTGGCCTGAAGGCAGGACACTGTATGCATAATAAATAATTTAAAAAAAGAAAAAGAAATTCTGAGGCCTCCAGCACATTTCCTGTTAATAACCAATCAATTTCATCATTATCTTGCACTAGAGGACTACATAGACCTGTGTGGGATATGATATGTGCTTTATATATATATAGGATAAATTCTATTTTTAATGATACCCTGTAGTTCTATAAACAATTAGGTTAATTCTGTATCATCAGGAATGAAATCAGCAGTTTCAATATATAAAACAACTCCTTCTGTATACTGAGAGTCAGTTACTATGCTAAAAGGTTCTGTAAAATCTATTAATACCATAATAATAGCATATAGTTCTGACTTCTGAACAGGATTATAAGGGCTTTGAGACACTTTATTTAAATTTCCTGATTTGTAACCAGTTTTTCCTGATTTGTTTGCATCAGGATAAAAGATAGGTGCTCCAGAAATATGTTTATTCCATACCACATGAGGCAGGATTCAGTTAGTTTCCTTTATAAATTGAAAACTTTTGCTTTGGGGCTATTTGTTATTAATCTCTCCCAAAAAATTATTACAGGCTTTTTGCCAGTGTTCACTATCTGCTCATAATTGATTAATTTTTTCATTCATTAAAGGTACAATAATTTCTGCTGGGTCCTTTCTAGTCAACTGATGAAGTCTTAATTTTCCTTTAAAAACCAAATCAGAAATCTTATCCACATATGTTTTTAATTATTTTCTTGGTCTATGTGACAAATATGTCCATTCTAATATAATAATTTCTCTTTGCATTATAATTCCTGTAAGGAGAATGCTCAGAGGGTAAAAAAACAGAATGCAGTTGAGGTCTGGATTCACATGACAAGCGTGTGCCTTTTATAATTTATTTTCCACCAAAGCTAATTTTCTCAATGCACCATCAGAAATTTTTAAGGGAATATTTAAGTTATTATCATCATCTAAGGTTTTGAATAAATTAACTAGTTAAAAGTTTTTTATACCAATGATGAGTCATATATGAGCAATGTCTCCTAGCAGTTTTTGGAAATCATTAGAAGTCCTTAATCTATCTCTCCTGAGTTACACCTTTTGAGGTCTAATTTTCTATAGACCTATTTTATATCCTAAATAATTGATAAAATCTCCTCTTTGTATTTTTGGGGGACAATTTGTAATCCCTAATCAGGCAAAATTTTCTTCATTCCTTCAAACATTCTTTCTAATGTATCTATGTTTGGTCTGCCAACAAGATATTCATATACTGGTAAATGATAGATTTGGAAATTGTTTGCATATCACTTCTAGTGGCTGTTGTACAAAATATTAGCATAAGGTGGGACTATTTAACATTTCTTGTGGGAGGACTATCCGTTGATACCTCTTTACTGGACATAAATTATTTAATTTGGGCATTATAGAGGCAAATTTTCCTTTGTCCTGTTCTTGTACAGGTATGGTAAAGAAACAGTCCTTCAAATCACTAACTATAATAGGCCATCCCTTAGGTAACAGGGAAGGCAAGGTAGTATCAGATTGCAGAGAGCCCATTGGTTGAACCACCTAATTTATTGCTCTTAGATCATTCACCATTGTTCACATTCTTCTCGACAAGAAATACAGGGGAATTCCAGGGACTGCTTAATTCTTTATTATGCTGAGCATGTAAGTGCTCCTGTACTGGCTGTTCTAGCACATGCAGTTTCTTCTTTGTTAAGGGTCATTGCTGAACCCAAATAGGCTTTTGTTGTCAACAATTCCAAAGGTAGTGCTGTGAATATCTTTATGGGTTCAGAAGCTAGTGAACTGTGCTTTTGCACAACCTGGATGGATGGTGACTGTTTTGTATAGCACATTAAAATATTGTTCTTAGAAACATAATTGAGTCTCTGGTTGATATCTGAGCCTAGAGGATTTGAATCTGGGTATTCCATTGCTGTAGAAGGTCATGACCCCATAGATTCACTGCTATGTTAGCCATAGATAGCTTCAACATTCCTTTTTTGTCCTTCCATCTTACACTCTGTTTTACCTGAGATATTGTTACAATACCTAAAAATTGCACATCCACCTTCTTAAGAGGCCATCTTGAATTCCATGATTGTGGGATTATGGTCAAAATGTCAGCTCTTGTGCTATCTAAGCCTTGGATATAAATATCTCTCTGTATTTTAATTTTGGTCTTTGTTCATTTATGGAAGTCTTCTAGAATATTTGTTTTGTTGGGGTTTTTTTTTGAAATTTCAATTTCTCCCTTAAAGCTGTTCTATTATCCAATGCTGGATGGTTCTTTACATTAGACATTAGATTTTCTACCCATCCTGAGGAGGCTGTTTCTCCAGTGTAACTGGATATAATTGAACCCTCCTTAGCTTTGAAATCTGATTTATGGGGGCTTTCTGGAGGAAGACCTAAGAGGTGTTTCCCAAAGATAAAGGGTTGTCTTGTTCGTCTCTTGTAGATTTACACTCTTTAGTCTAATATCGGCCTTTGCCACATCTTTTGTCTAACCCAGAATGTAGTGGCCTTCTGTTTGAACCATTCCTAAGAGGGATATTATTCCAAGAACAAAAGGAGATTAAGGGGATACAAATTGGAAAAGAAGAAGTGAAACTATCTCTATTTGCAGATGATATGATTGTATATATAAGTGACCCACAAAATTCTTCCAAGGAACTGCAACAGCTGATAAACACCTTTAGCAATGTAGCAGGATACAAGATTAACTCAAAGAAATCAGTAGCCCTTCTATACACTAAAGACAGAAGAGCTGAAAAAGAAATAAGGGAAACATTACCCTTCATAATAGCTGCAAATAGTATTAAATACCTTGGAGTAACTATAACCAAAGAAGTAACAGACCTATTTGACAAAAATTTTAAATCACTAAAGAAAGAAATTGAAGAGGATACCAAGAAATACCTTGCATACAATTCCTTTTTATATGGCCTGGTTCACAACAATTAAAAGCAATTGATGCCTTAATTCCTTACCATAACATTGGCAATGGATTGGACTACTCAATTCTCTTTGTCACAATGGAGAAATTCAGCACTGATTGTATACTGAATCCATTCTTCTATGAGTGCAGATTTTATCTGTAGTGGCATAAACATTCTCTTACATTTGAGGTTAGCATGGTCAAAGGCCAAAGAAAGTATTAATTGCTTCCTTACTTTTTGATCTGATACTGCTCTATTCTATGTACAGCCTTGATCAGCCTCTGTAAGAAGTCAGTATAAGGTTCTTTTAATCCTTGTCTGAATTTGGTATATGGCTCAATTTCTGTCCTTGGTCTAAAACATTTTTCCAATGTTCAGTGCAGCAGTATGGCATGGGAACAATGTATGTTCATCATAAGTAGCCTGAACCTTCACATCAGCAAATGAGCCTTCACCAAGAATTTGGTCTTGGTCTTAAGAAAAGCAAAAGCCCCTAATTTTGCCTTGAAGCTCTATGGCCCTAGCCTCTTCCCTAAGCCAATGTCCCCACTGTAAATGTTGGCTATAGTCCAATATGGCAGCTGTTGGCTGCATGCAATCATTAGGAGTTGTTCTATTTTTTTGTTTTACATAAGTGGAGTGGGTTCTGTGGAGTAATATGGCTTCCTTTGTGTTCTTTCTATCTTTCATATAAATTGGCTCATACTTGTCCTCTACAAATGCTGGGAGCTCCCCATATGTGTTCTTATTCTGAACCATAACTGGAAACAAGACTGATAGGGGAAGGGGTATTCCTTTCATGTTTACTACCTTAGGCAGAACTTCTTCACTACCATAATATTTCATAGAAGGCTGCCCTAAATTGTTCTGGGTAGATAGTGTCGTAATCTCCTCCAGTATTGCAACACAGTCCTCCCATTCCTGAAATGTGGAGACTCTCATTTTTCTAAGGTCTGAGTTTCTTGAATAGCCAATCTTTTTAATGACCTCATAGAATGAGCAATTTTCCTTGTCTTATCATTAACATAAAATTACAGGGAATTAATAATTTTCTTATTCTCATCATTAACATAATTAATAAATTTCATTAACATAATCTTTAACATAAAGTCTGTACTTCTCTTGTATGGTCTTAATATTCATGTCTGAGGAGGAACTTCTTTCTAAAAGTATGTTATAACCAATTTCTAAAAAATTAACTTTGCCTGCCAATTTGTTAGCAGTAATTTCTATATTGAACACTTTAGATAACAATTGCTTATTTCTAGACTAAAAATCATCTGTCATGCTAATGATAGTCTCATATTTAGAATGTTTATAGGGGCCTTTTTTGAAACATAAAATATAGAATCCAGTGAAAAAATAACAGGAATGAGGGATTAACATCCTCAAAAACATTCTCATGTAAGAAATTCTCAATCATAACATTTAAAAAGTTTCTGAATTTTTGAGAAGTCATATTATCAGCCATTTTTGGAGGAAAAAAAATGTTTTACATATAATTACCTCAGATCTGGTGCAATGGTACAATTTGGCCAGCAGATGTTGCCAGTGATGTGCCCAATGTAATTGATATGAGGGTTGTCTGGCTTTCTGGAACACAGTGGGTCAGGCAGGTTCTCCTGAGGAAAAGCACACCAAATAACCTTAAGACAATTCTTGGAGAGTGGAATGTCCCACATGGATGGTTTGATCTGCTCCCCAAGAATGCAATAACAAACAGGAAAGAAGGTCAGTGTTCCAGCATCTCAATGGGGTCTGGCCATGCCCCATTCTTGCTCCAGGCACTCCAGAGACTTGCCTCCAAATTACACCAAGTACTACCTGAATCCCACTGCAACCCATACTTGCCATACTTATCTCAAGTCTAAATTTCAACTTATGTTTTTATTTTAAATCTGTATCTTAATAAAACAAATTGTTAATAGTTTAAATTTGTAAGGAAAAAGAATGTTCTTTGTGCCACCTCAGGCTACAGTTATCCTTGGATACTCTCTATGTTTGGACTGTGCTCTTTGGAGGTGTCATAAATTATCACATTTCTAGGCACAACAGATGAAGGATCAGATTGCTGAATCACCACTCTGCTCATGCACACTTACAATGCCCCATTTGATGCCATCAGTTCCATGGACCACGTTAGAGTCCATGTGGATTAACATGGTGGAGATTGAGAAATTTGATCTCTCAACCCCTGGAACTGGAAGGCAGTGGATGATAGGGCATCTGGGCCTCAAGCGGTCCTTAGTAATCTTAGAGTCCCATAAGAGTCACTGAAGACATCTACAGTGATGGAGGCTTCTCTCGCTTGCTGGTGTCAGTATCCTGCCATCAGTTCCAAATGTGGTGACTCACTGACCCAAAAGGAACCCAGGCCATACACAGCCAGCATTCAGGGATGACAGCTGCCCTGGTGACACAGTGATTATTCCTTTACACACTTATATTAAAACTACTAACAATCTGAAAGGGTGAGATACAGAAAAATAAAAACAAATGTTGACGTTTGGATTTGAGATGAGTATGGTAGTTTAGGCTTGTAAGGTGAAGGCAGTGGGGTGGGTTTCACTGTGAACTGGGGCTAAATAGGAACATACAAAAAAAATTGTGACCCTGTCTTAGTGAGAAAAGTGTCAAAGGTCAGTGCAGCAGCTTTAGGAAGAAGCTTTCTAGAGAATTCTTGGCTCCATGGGTATTAAAACCATTTAGGGTACTAATATGACATACCTGTGCGCAAATGCTTACATACATAATAAAAATAAATGAATCTTTAAAACAATTGCAAATAGAGAAATAGCCACTGACATTTTAAGTTGACATACAAACTGATGCTTTTTGTTATGTCATTTGCATAAACGTTTGTCATTTTCTCTGTTCTTACTCATTGACCTCCCTCACTTCCTTCTCTCTGCTTGCTTCTTGCTTTCCCACAATGCCGGGAGCTATATTTTGGAGTCCTCCCTCCACCCACAATTGCCCACTAACACACCTCCAAACTTCCAAGTCAGGCAGGCTCTCACCTCCTAATCTATGGATGCCAGCCTTGGCTCTGGTTATTCAGTTTACATCCACAAGGCTGTGTGCTGAAGTGAGCTCATCTGAAACTCTTGTCAATGCTGGTTAAGCAAAACTGCATGTCCCTGCCTACCCCTCCTCCACAATCCCCTGCCTGCTTCCACACATACCTTCCTTGTGTTTAAGATTCCTGGTTTGTTCACATACACACTCTCACATTCTCTCTCTCTCTCTCTCTCTCTCTCTCTCTCTCTCTCTCTCTCTCTCTCTCTCTCTCTCTCTCCCTCCCTCTCTCTCTCTCCCCCTTTCTCTCCTTCTCCCTCCCTCCTGCATTCCCCAACCCTGCCCCCACCAAGCCAAAGACACAGAAGCCAGCTGCTCCTCCCCTAGAGCTACCCTCATTTTCCAGACCTGCCCTGGAGGAAGCCAGTCAGAAGTCAGCCCCTGCTTGGGGCTGCTCAAGACCACACCTACAGGTTACTTAAGGCCCAGTAGCCAAAGTTGCCAGGTGACTCTTTCCCTGCCTTTACAAGGGTCATCCGGGATTGCTTTGCTCTGTTCATCAAACCTGGATTTATTATTTCCTCTTGATTAACTTATTGGATTCGCAGCAGCGGCAGGAATCCAGCAACCAGGTTTTTAAAAATTTATCAGGTGGAGTCGCAGGTATTCAGTTGGACTGCCTGTTTTGGCTGTGAGGTGTGCTGAAAGGAAGGCCAGAGTGTTGGAGCCCAGAGGCCCTTGGAGTCACTGGCTACCCTGCTGGAATCTAGAGGCCTGTTACCAGTGTTCAGATCAGGTAAGTACCTTAGCTCTATGGTGACACTCACGCAGCAGAATCTGTCCTTGAGTTCACTGTGTGATATCGCTTTTATTTTGTTAATTTTTGTTAGATTAAAAACTTTATACATAACACTGCCTGGCCTGAAATTCACAGGGACTCCAAAGGATAGTAATCAGAGACAGCAAGTTATGTTTATATAAAAATGAATATTTGAGGTTATGGTTTCTGTTTAGAGACAGTCCCACTCTGAATATCAGAAAGACCTTGATCTCCAGGTAATTACAGGGGTAGTTACATGTAAGTCATTAAAATGTATTGCCTGTGATAATCTTGTTCTTTCTTTCTTTTTTTTTTTTGACATGAGACAGGGTTTCTCTGTAGACCAGGTGGTCTTAAACTCATAAAAATTGTCTCTGAGCACTAAAATTAATGGTGTATGCCATCAATTTTTAGATTGTGCTGATCTCTAAGACAATTTAAACCCGACTTGGTTGTATGCACCTTTAATCTTAGCACTTGGAAGGCAGAGGCTGGCTGATCTACAGAGTGAGTTCTAGAACTTCCAGGGCTGAGATCCTGTAACAACAATCAGAATACCAAGAACTTCTTTTTCTCTTCTAATTGATATGACGTCACCATAGAGACTAAGATGGTTTGTATCTTGATGCAAATGGCTTGCTTCCCTTATCTCAGTGTTCATATTAAAAGTGTGAACTACCATTTTACATGCAATTTCATATTTCATGCTGTTCCTTAGTCTTCCATTAGTTTTTGGAGATCTTAAGTAGAATGTTCTAGAACTCTAGATGAAAGCTACTATGATGGTGGACTAGTGACATTCCTGAATACATGTAAATTATCATCTCAATCCTAGCGTCTTGTCTTTCCAAATGCTTTACAGTTACAGACCATGGCAATGACCACTGATGCTTTACTGACTCTGTTTTAGTGTTTCTTTTTTACCCTGTCCAGCCCCATGGCACAGAGAGTAAAAACTTGCAGCCCTCCTGACTCCTTCCCTGAAACATGAACACAGAGGATAACCAACAATGGAAGTCAATAACTAACGATGTCCATCTCAAAGATTCTCTCAATTGTTCCAGGCAGGGTCAGCTAGTGAATGGAGACTGGGAAGAGTCTGGGTGTTTCCTTTACTTTATTTGAGGCCCTAGAGAAGAGATCACATGGGCTGAGCCTTCAAGGCTTCCTGATGACTCCTTAGTAGAAAGGGATTGACCATAACTGTGGTTGGAATAGGATGGGGTATTAGCTAATGAGCATACTTTCGAGAGGCTTCACACCACAGACAGGAAGTAAGGCTCTAAAACCATCAAATGGTGATCAGATGTAAAAAATGAGATGGCAGCCATGACCAAAGTAATAATCTTGCCCAGAGAGGTTATTGTGTGGGAAGGAGAAAGGCTTTCTAAGTTTTTTAAATGATGTCTTTGCTTCCATGCTTTCTCGGGATCATTGTCCCTGTTTACTCAGATAATATTATATCTTTCTGTAGTCTTTGGTGTAGTTATGGATTAGATATAATTACAATTTTTAGTTATAATAAAAGATAAATTAAATATAAAACTTTAAACTCATAAAAATAACATAAATAATAAAATATTTCCTCTAATTTTACTAAACAGAAATGGAATATATAACTATAATTCATATTTAATAAATTTTTTGCTATATATAATTTTGCTATGTTAAAATTGAAAACTTTCTTATTGATTAGACAGGAATGGAAGTGATATGAAATATTTCTATGAATGCTTTGAATATCATTGACTAGTAAAGGGACTGTTTTGGCCTATGGAAACCCAGCTTAGAAGCAGGCAGGTAATCCAAGCATAGGAAGGAGGATGAAGTCACAAGGGACATGATTCAACTGCCCAAGATGTAAGATGTAAAAAAAAAACATAGGTAATCCATGGGCCATGTGGCAAGACAGCTGAATAAAGATGAGTTTAGTTAAGATACGAGAGCTAGAGAGCAATAAGCTTGAGTCATAGGCCAAACAGCATGGAATTAACATAAGCATCTGAGTCAGTATTTAGGGCTAAGGGGCAGTAGTGGGTACCAGGCAGACCCCGACCACTGGACTAGACATGGCCAAATATTATACATCACTGAACTATAGTTAAAATATGATGGGGTAATAGGAAAAGAGTATCATTTTGATAGGCTTCACAACACAGACAAGGGAAGTATGGCTCTAAAAACAGCAAATGGTGATCAAAACATTAACCTGAGATATCCACCATCACCACAGCAGAGACTTGCCTACAGAGGTACTTGTATGGAAAGAAGAAAGGCTTCCTAAGTTTTCTAAATGATATCTATTCTTCTATTCTTCCTCAGGATCATTATCCCTGAAAACCTGTCAGGATGAGTAACCAGATCCCACTCACGCTCATGCAGCTGGCAAGACAGAGGCTGCTGAGGGAGGAGGCCTTGATCATCTCTACTCTGGAGGAGCTGCCTGTGGAGCTGCTCCCAGGGATATTTGAGGAGGCCTTAACTGACAGACGTACAAACATCCTGAAGGCTATGGTGCCTGCCTGGCCATTCCCATGCCTTCATGTAGGATCCCTGACAAAAAACCTTTCTCTGGAAACTTTGAAAGCTCTGCTTGAAGGACTAGAAGTGCTGATTAAAGAGAAAGTTCATCCCAGGTGATCGAGACCCAGCTATGGGGGAGCAAGGCTGTGTGGGTGCAGAGAAGGAACAACTGGGGACAGGGAGGATTGTCCAAAGATGGATCAGAGACTTCTTACAGTGTCAGCATAGAGAATGGTAGAGGTTTAGGCCTAGTCTCAGCCATCTGGGCAAACAATGGCAAATGTGGAGGACACAAGATTAAACACAGCCATGGGGGAATAGACATTTTCCTTTTCAGACCACAGTCACAAATGGAATGAAGCTGGAGCTAATAGGCATGGAATGGAGGGATGTGAGACCAGGATACAGAGATGACTCAAACAGATCCCTTTTCACTGAGCATGCACCCTGGGCTTGATCCTAGGCAAAGCGCAAAGCAAAAATTTGGAAAGGAAAGATGATATGAGATGTAGGCATGAAGTAAATTGTAAGATGTATCTTATCTTCTGTATCTTTACCAACAGGTCAAAACTCAGAATGCTTGATTTGACTCATGTGTTCCATGACTTCTTGAGAACTGGAGTCCATGGTGGCTGCTCCCCACGAGCCATCAGGCAGAAGCCGCCATTGGATATCTGTCCTAAATCTGACATAGACAAACCTTTTATGGTAGTAATTGATCTGGAATTCATGAAGGCTGGGTTCAAGGAATGTGACACATACTTGTTGCAGTGGGCCCACCAGCAAAAAGATTCCATTCATCTGTGCTGTAGAAAGCTGCAAATTGTGGATTCACCAGTCTTCACTGCCATAGAGATCTTCAAAATAGTACATCTAGACAGTATCCTGCAGTTACAGCTGGGTCAGTGGTGGCTTGAATTCATGGTACAACTTTTTCCTTCCCTGGCTCAGATGAGAAGTCTTCATACCCTTGTGCTAGAGGGAAATCAGGACAGATTTGCTGTTTCTCCAGAGCAGCAATGGTTAAGCAAATTGCTTTTCCTGTTCTCCAAACTCCCTTGTCTCCAGAATCTCCATGTAAATGGTTTCGACTATTTAACAGGCTGTCTTGCAGAGTGGCTCAGGTAAGGAAGAATAGAGAAAGTCCTCCAGAACATAGAAAACATATCTTTTCTTTACTGGTCAATGGATCCTTGAAGCTCTGACTGCTATGAGCCTACAAGTGGCAGAGACATAGCAAGTGAGCTCTATGCTCAGACATGTATGAACAGGCATTAGCATGCCTCTAATTTCTCATGTGTATAAGGTTGTTTAGAATCTAAAAAGGGGATGAGTAGATGGGAAATAAGTGATACTGGGTTTGGAGTTTGGGGAAAGGAACATGGCTGTGGTGGGGAACAAACATATCAGAGAATTCTTAGGGACTCTGCAAGGATGAAGCTGAATCCAATATATAGACAGGCTAAATTCATGTCAAGCTTCATCTGCCTTTTTTTTTTTTAATTCCCAGAAATTCTTCAATACCATTGGCATAACTAATCTCTGAATCTCTCTCTAGGTACTTGAAGACCCCCTTGGAGACCCTGTCAATCACTGACTGCCAGCTCTCACACTCAGACATAGATTCCCTGAGCCAGTACCTGAACATTTGTGAGCTTAGACATCTGAACCTGAGTGGTACAGTGCTGTCTGATTTATGCCCTAGGCTTCTTGGGGATCTCTTTGAGAAAATCACAAGAACCCTGCAAAACCTGGAATTGGAGGAATGTGAGATGGGGGACTCTCATTTCAATGCCATCTTGCCTGCTCTGAGCCAATGCTCCCAGCTTACTGACGTCAATTTCTATGATAATAACATCTCTCTGTGTGTCCTAAAAAACCTTCTACACCACACATCCAAGCTGAGCAATCTGAAGTATGAGCTGTACCCTGCCCCTCTGGAATGCTATGATGAAAGAAGAATACTTAGAGACCAATTTCAGCAGCTATGTCCAGAGCTTCTAGATATACTCAGGGCTCAAAGGCAGCCCAAGAGTGTCTATTTTTCTACAAGACTCTGTTTGGACTGTTTTCAGTTTTGTTTCTATGATGGAGAGGCCAGACTTTGTCTTTGTGATCGGGCAGAATAAGATTGTTTCTGGTACTGATAATGGAAGCCAAGTTTGGGTAACATATGTATACTGTGGACATCCTTGATTGAATATAATAAATGTGGTGACTTTATTAAGTATCTTTTTCTGTCTCCATAAGAGAACACAGCCCACTCATTCCCACAATTTCAATTCCATTTCCTTCCCCATCATGCTAATCATGTCACACTTAAAGCTGTGCAGGCAATTGCACCTTAAGGGCAGATCTCATATTGAAGGGATCTAGAGTACATAGCTTCACAGTATTCATTATATTGGAAAGACAGTGGTGTATAATGGGTTCAGATAAAAGGGAATGAGGTTGACATGCAAAACAATGGAATGAGAGGACTTGTATAATACTGGTAGAGTGAAAACAAAACTTATGCATTCCTAAGAGATAATTTGGCATCAGAAAGACAATTATAAACTTTTAAACATTGTCTTGGTAGCAGTAAAGTTACAGTTGGACTCTGGCAACCTAGTGGAACACTGACTCTCTGGTGTGCTTCAGTTAGTGATTGGTGGGGACACAAAACAGAGGTCCTCTTCTCACAGAACATACCAAATTTAATTCATGCTTGGGGAGTCTCCTCAATGGAGGTAAAAGTCAATACCTGCATCTTATCTAGAAAACCCAGTGTGAAGTTTGTTAAGACCCTTGAGGTCCACTTCTCACTCAGCCAGCTCCATAAACCTGTCTCCAGGATTTTTTTTAAACACTTTTTTATTTTATTATTTTATTTAATTATTTGCTTTGGTGTTTGCCTGGAACTGGAACTACAGACAGTTGTTAGCTGCCATGTGGGTGCTGGGAATCGAACCTGGGTCCTCTGGAAGAGCAGGAGGTGCTCTTAACCGCTGAGCCATCTCTCCAGCCCCTAGAAATACTTTTTTAAATTTTTAATTATTATAGAACAAAATCTATTTTTTATTCACACATCTCCTTGTTCATACTACCCTCCTGTTTCCAACACCTCCCAGTCAGTCTCTCTTCTTCCCATCCTCCATCACTTCCCCAAAAAGGGCAAGAGATCTCAAGGTGGATTAGTTCAGCATCCACTCCAGGCAAGTCTGATTTCCTCATCTTAATATGAAGACTGGGTTAGGTATTCATCTGGAGAGAATGGGCTCCAAGGTGTCAGTCACAGGTGCTTCAGATCTCAAGCTATTTAGTGGTTGTGGTTTGCATCTTGGGTGTGCTTTGCTTTTTGTTTAAAGTCCACTAAGAGTGAGTACATCCCCTGTTTATCTTTCTGGATTTGTGATACCTCGCTCAGGAGGATATTCTCCAAAAACACCCATTTGCCTGTGAATTTTAGGATATTTTTTCTACACCTAAGTTGTACACCATTTTGTAGATATACCACATTTTGTTAAACCATTGTTCAGTTGAGGGGCATCTAGGTTGTTTCCAGGTTCTTGCTACTGTGAATAATGCTGCTCTGAACATAGTTGAGCTATTGCTTTTGGGTGCAAATGGGCAGATAGATATATGCCCAATAGTGGTATTGCTGGATCCTTGGATAGACTGATTCCCAGTTTTCTGAGAAACCACCATGCTGCATTCCAGAGTGGCTGAACAAGCTTACACTCCCACTAACAATGGAGGAATGTTCCCCTTGCTCCATATCCGCTCCAGCATAGGCTGTCATCTGTGTCTTTAATCTTGGCCATTCTGACAGGTGTAAGGTTGTTTTGATTTGCATTTCTCTGATGGCTAAAGATGTTGAGCACTTTTTCAAGTGCCTTTCATCAATTTGTAATTCTTCTGCTGAGAATTCCCTTTTTAATTCTGAATCCCATTTTTTAATTGGGTTATTTAGGGCTTTGGGCTCTAGTTTCTTAAGTTGTCTGTATATTTTAGAGATTAGTCCTCTGTCACTTGTAGGTTTGGTGAAAATCTTTTCCCATTCTGTAGGCTGTCATTTTGTCTTATTGATTGCATCTTTGGCTTACAGAAACTTCTCAGTTTCAGGAAGTTTCACTTATTGATAGTTGTTCTTAGTGTCGATGCTAATGGTATTATATTTAGGAAGTGGTTACCTGTGTCAATGCATTGGAGGGTATTTACCACTTTCTTTTCTATCAAGTTCAGTGTGGTGGGATTTATGTTGAGATCTTTGATCTACTTGGATTTGAGTTTTGTGCAGGATGATAAGTTTGGATATATTTTCACTTTTCTTCACACTACCATCTAATTATGCCAACACCATTTGTTGAAAATACTGTATTTTTTTCCATTGAATATTTTGGGCCTTTTTGTCAAAGATCATATGTTCATAGGTGTGTGGGTTAATGTCTGGATCTTCAGTCTGATTCTATTGATCCACAAGTCTGTTTTTATTCCAGTACCAGGCTGATTTAATTAGTGTAGCTCTATAGTATAACTTGAAGATGAGGATGGTGATGCCTTCTGAGGTTCTTTTGTTGAGCAAAACTGTTTTGACAATCCTGGCTTTCCTATTATTCCAAGTGAAACTGAGTATTGTTCTTTCAAGGTCTGTAAAAAATTGTGTTGGGATTTTGGTGAGAATTTCATTGAAACTGTAGATTGCTTTTAGTAAGATTGTCATTTGTACTGTGTTGATTCTACTTATCCAGGAACATGGGAGATCTTTCCATTTACTAATATCCTCTTCAATTTCTTTCTTCAGTGATTTAAAGTTTTTGTCAAATAGATCTGTTACTTCCTTGGTTATAGTTACACCAAGATATTTAATACTATTTTCAGCTATTATAAAGGGTAATGTTTTTCTTATTTCTTTTCAGCCCTTTTATCTTTAGTGTATAGGAGGGCAACTGATTTTTTTTTTTGAGTGTATCTTGTATCCTGCTACAGTGCTGAGGTGTTTATCAGCTGAAGGAGTTCCGTGGTAGAATTTTGTGGGTCACTTATGTACACACTCTAGTTCAGTCGATAGAGCATGAGACTCTTAATCTCAGGGTCATGGGTCCAAGCCCCACATTGGGCACCAGATGTTGTAGCTAATAGCAGGCTGCTATATGTATATAATTTGATAATATTTATTATTCCAAAAAACACTTACGATACAAAGGAGATTGAGAGGGGGAGAGAAGGAAGCAGCACGCAGGGGAGTGCCACAGAGCTTCTTCCCTAACCACACTACAGGTCAAAAGAGCTGGGCTATCCATCCTGGGGTCTTTCCAGCTGGCCATGCCCCGACTGGCTCCGGTTGCTTGATGTCATAAGAGTTTACCTCGGTATCTTCTGATTTCT
This sequence comes from Sigmodon hispidus, assembly GCA_004025045.1. NCBI lineage: Eukaryota > Metazoa > Chordata > Mammalia > Rodentia > Cricetidae > Sigmodon > Sigmodon hispidus. The sequence goes on from PVIH01001805.1 coordinate 204,143, forward strand.
GGCTACATATGCAAATAGAGATACTTTTACTTCTTCATTTCCAGTTTGTATCCCCTTAATCTTCTTTTGTTCTCTTATTATTTCAGCTAAAACTTTGAAAATTATATTGAATAGATAAGGGGAGAGGGGTCAGCCTTCTCTAGTTTCTGAGTTTAGTGAGATTGCTTTGAGTTTTTCTGCATTTAGTTTGATGTTGGCCATCGGCTTCTTGTAAGTAGCCTTTATTATATTTAGGTATTTTTCTTGTATTCCTGAACTCTCCAGGACTTTTATCCAGAAGGAGTGTTGGATTTTGTCAAAGGCTTTTTTCAGCTTCTAAGGATATGTTCATGTGTTTTTTTCCCTTTGTTTACAGTTTTCTGTATATTGAACTATCCCTACATTTCTGGGATGAAGCCTACTTGATCATGGTGAATTTTTTTTTATATATTCTCTTGTATTCAGTTTTCCAGAATTTTGTTAAGAATTTTTGCATCAATATAGATGAGGGAAAATGGTCTGTAATTCTCTTTCTTTCTTATGTCTTTGAGTGGCTTCAGTATTAGGATAATTGTGGCTTCATAAAAAGAGTTTGGCAATATTCTTTCATTTTTTAATGTGTGAAACAGTTTGAAGAGTATTGGTAATAGTTCTTCTTTGAATGTCTGAAAGAATGCTGCACTGAAACCACCTGGGCCTTTTTTTACTTGGGAGTCTTTTAATGACAGCTTCAATTTTCTTTAGGGTTAAAGGTCTGTTTAGGTATTTAATCTGATCTTGATTTAATTTTGGTAAATGGTACCTGTCCAAAAAGCTGCCCATTTCTTCTAGGTTTTCCATTTTTGTGGAGTATAGATTTTTGAATTAATCTTTTTTTTTTAAACTTTATTTATTTATTTATTTGCCTTGGTGGTTGCCTGGAACTGGAACTACAGACAGTTGTTAGCTGCCATGTGGGTGCTGGGAATCGAACCCGGATCCTCTGGAAGAGCAGACGGTGCTCTTAACCGCTGAGCCATCTCTCCAGCCCCTAGATTTTGAAAGTATGACCATATAATTCTCTGAATTTCCTGGGGGTCTTTTGTTATGTCCCCTTTTCATTTCTGATTTTGTTGATTTGGATACTCTCTGATTTTTGGTTAGTTTGGATAAGGGTTTATCTATCTTGTTGACTTTCTCAAAGAATCAATTCTTTGATTCATTGATTCTCTATATTCTTCTTTTTGTTTCAATTGTATCGATTTGCTCTAAGTTTGATTATTTCTTGCCATTTACTCCTTCTAGGTGAGTTTGCTTCTAATTGTTCTAAGGCTTTCAGCTGTGCTGTTAGTTCTCTAGGTTCTTCAAATAGACATCTACTACTATGAATTTTCCTCTTAACACTTCTTTCATTGTGTCTTATAAGTCTGGGTATGTTTTGGTTTCAGTTTTGTTAAATTCTAGGAAGTCTTTGATTTCTTTCTTAATTTCCCTAACTGAACCAGAGGTGGTTCAGTTAAGTAATGTTTAATTTCCATGAGTTGGTAAGCTATCTGTGGTTTTTGATGTTGTTGAACTCTAACTTTAGACCATGGTGGTCCGATATAATACAAAGGGTTAATTCCAATTTTTTTTAGCATCTATTGATATTTGCTTTATGATCAGTTATGTGGTCAGTTTTAGAGAAAGTTCCATGGGGTGCTGAGAAATATGTATATTCCTTTGTGTTTGGGTGAAAGCTTCTGTAAATATCTATTAAATCCATTTGCACCATAACCTCTGTTAGACCCTTTATTTCTGTGTTGAGTCTCTGTCTAGTTGACCTATCCAAGGGTGAAAGAGGAGTATTGAAGTCTCTCACTATTAGAGTGTGACATTTGATGTGAGGTTTAAGCCTTAGTAGTTTTTCTTTTACATATGTAGATTCTCTTATACTAGGGGCATAAATATTCATAATTGAGGTCTCATCTTGATCAATTTTTCCTGAGATAAAGAAGTATGGTCATTTCTGGTCTTTTTTGATTGATTTTAGTTTGAAGTCTACTTTGTTAGATATTAAGGTAACAACACTAGCCTTTTTCTTGGGGCCATTTGATTGAAAAATCTTTTCCCAACCCTTAATTCTGAGCCTGTGTCTGTCTTTGAAGTTGAGGTATGTTTCTTGTATGCAGCAGAAGGATGGTTTCTGTTTTTGTATCCATTGTGTTAGGGTGTGTCTTTTTGTAGGTGAATTGAGTCCATTGATATTAAGGGATATTAATGACCACTAATTGTTATTTCCTGTTTTATTTGGTGGTAGCTAATTTGTATTTCCTTTCTTTAGGCTTTTCTTCTGTGGGATCATTTTTGTTTGTATTTTCTTCTATTTCTTTAAGGGAATTTTATATCATCTCTAAGGCTTCTATAATCTTCATAAAGTTGTTTTTGATGTTATTTCCTTCTGTTTCCTCTTTATCCCTCTGTTCAGGTCTTAGTGTTGTAGGTGCACCAGTTTCTTTATATTGTTATATGTATTATTGCACTGATGTCTGCCCATTGTTTCAATGGTTCACTTTTAGTCAGTTCCTAGTCAGTTTTGGCTAGAAAGGTTGTGTGTCTCCTCTCTGCTCTGAACATAGGGTCTGCATGATTTCTGATTCTGTTCTGGACTTGGGTCCACGGTTCAAAGGTGTTCATCTATGATGATGCAGTTTGCTCTGAAGGTGAGGCCCAGCTGTGGGAGGTCCCTCCTGCTATGTGTCTGTAGGGATTCCTGGGGAAGGTCTCTTTCAGCTTTAGTCTAGGGCCTGACTACTGCAGGTGAGAGGGTGAGGTCAGAGCCTTGTGTGTGTCACCAGCCCTGGAGAGGAATTCTCTGGGTGGCCCAGGAGCTGGAATCTGCTCACCTCTGAGTCTGCTCTGGACACGGTCCACAGATGGAACTTAACTTCCTATTTTCATATTCCTAAAGCTAAGGTTAAAGGTATGGGTTTGCACTCCTTGGCTCTGGTTGCCTTTGATATTCCAGATTAATTTTATTAAATATATGTTACCACAGGTTCTGGTGAGAGATTTTTTGTTATCTTTGGAGGCAGATCTCACCTAACTTTTGCTATAGAGGTAGATTGTAGAATGGGTTTTCTGTCCCAGACTAGCCCCAAGATCTGGGTCTGCCTGCTGCTGCTTATCCAGACCAGCATTCCCAAAGTCCCAAAGAAACACATAGATGCTTATATTAATTTTATGCTGTTTTGCTTATGGCTCAGGTATATTGCTAGCGAGCTCTGCATCTTAGTTCAACCCATTTCTATTAATCTTCCTGCCACATGACCCACGGCTTACCTATTTCATTACATGTTGATTCTTGGGTGGCTGGATTGAGTCGCTCCCTGACTCCACCCTCCTTCCCTATCTATGTTCTGATTTCCCCACTGACTTCTAAGATGTTGGCCATAGGCCAAAATAGTCCCTTTATTTCACAGCATACATTAAGACATTCCCACATCATTTCCTCTTATTTGTCTAATTAAAAAGGAGAGTTTCAATTTAAATATAGCAAAATTATATGTTCAAACAGCTACTAAGCAAGAATTATTGGTATATCTAGTCTATTTGTATGTAACAAAATTTTTAAAAATGTTCTATTATCCACTTTATCTTTGTGAGTCTAAAATTTCATATCAAATATATCTTACAAAAATCTAAGAAAAACTATACCTATAACTATCTAATTTTCAGCTCCATCAAAGACCACAGAAAGATGTAATATTACCTTAGTAAACAGGAAGTGCAAGCAGCTTCCAAAATCTAGAAATAAAAGAGATGACAACTGCATACCTGGACAGTAACACAAAGTTCTTTTGTATCTTTGGGGCATCCATCTTTAGCCTATAGGCCCAGAGTCTCTGGTATGCCTCTTCTCAGAGCTATGAGCTGCTCATTAACTCTAATTAAATATTTGGCAGCAAAGCCTCTTAAAAGATTCACAGTGTTTGCCTCTAAGGCTGAATAAGGGAAGTCTCACCTTAAAAAGCCACACCTCTGCTTGTCTCCACCAAACATAGCTGATCCAAGAAAACGCTGCCACTACTAGGGATTAATCTTTGACTCTGTTCCCTTTTGCTTATGAGAACAGAAACTTAAATCCACCATAAGCAGCTTGTTTCTTACATTGAGGCTCAGGAGCTGGCCTTGTTGCAGCTTTTAAACTGCACTCTAAAAGCCCGCCATTTTTAAATCAAACTCAAACCCACACACCTCACCAGGGCATCTCTATACCACAGCTCACGTGAGACACATAGCTCAAAAGCAGATTTTGGCTCTGATTCTCTACTTTAAAACCCCTTTTTAAATTTTTCTCAAGCTTTATGTGGGTGTATATCACCCACATTGGGCAGCCATTTGTTGTAAATGATTCTGGCCAGACTTTCCAGGCCTAGACCAAAGATTTGGTCTCATTCTCAGCCCCACTTGGCCTCAAATAATCACACACAGGCATTTATTATTTTTCTGCTGATTGACATAGGGCCCAGGCATATAATTTGCCAACTCCTTCATCTGAACTAACCCATCTTGCTCAGCCGTGTGACTTGGTATCTTTTCTCAGAGTAGCATTTCCTCAGTGTCTCCAGGCAGCTCTGGTAACTTTGGCATCTGTCTGGCATCTGTCTTTGTTCTGAGATGTTCCTGAGTTTTCTTAGCCTTGTAGCCTTGCCCACACTTACTGTTTGCCTTTGGCCAATCAGCTTTTTATTAAACCCATAGGCAGGACAAATATTTACATTACCAGCATAATCCCACTACACTGTTAGTCACTCCAGGCTCCAAGGCTCAGAATGTCCTGTCTAGATGTTCTGAACATTATATTTCTTTTTCCCCTCACACCTAACCTTTGTATCTTCACATCTCAGCCACAAGATGCCAAAAGATTGAACAATGGAGCTCACACTCTCTTCAGCGTATTAAGTATTTTAAGTCTACAGATTTATTGAGTCACATCTCCCAGTGGGAATGCATAAAATCTGAGATTATTATCAAGATCCCAGGCCCATCCATGATACTTCACAAAATCTGAGCTCTGAAATTTATTGTCTTGATCATATTATAATTTTTAAAAATTTTCCAAACAAATTCTATCTATCACAGGCCTATCTGGAACATCTTATATAGCATGACCTGACCTATAAATCTCAGTAATTCTCCTGTCAGAGTGTAGTGGTATATAAAAGGTGTATCCAGGTTGAAAAGATCTTTTTTCAGAAAAGAGAATGAACTAAGAATATGGTGAAGTTAAAACCCACTCCCCATTTCACTCCCACAGCACTAAGGATTTGGTTATTTATTATTAATTAATTAGCTAATTTTTATGTTTGTATCTCCTTTGTGTTTTATGGAATCAGTGGAAAGTACAGCTGGGTTTCAGTAACCCTCCTGCTTTAGTGAAAGAGTTTCTAAATAGGGCTTGTTCTGGTTGACTAGATCTCCTTCCAGGAATGATGATGAACTGAGATGGTGGTGAAAATTAGGACTTCATATATGCTTGTGTGCTGTGATATGGACAGGCTAAGTTTATGTCCTGAATTGTAGTCCATATTATTCTCAATTGTGCTAAGGTCTGAAAGCCTACCACTTCTGCTATTTCACTAAGTGGCCATTACTCAGGAGGATGAGCAAGAAGAGACATAGTCAATGCCTCTCTGGACTTCAGAGATCAAGTTCAGTTTATTTATATGAGAGTTTATGTCTCAAAGAAAAAAATGTAAAATGATCTGTGGTGCCTTCATGGAGTCACTGGCCTGGGATATACATGGGTGCATTCACAATGATTTGATCTCCATACAAGAAAGAAAACGAACTTAGACAGTGTTGAAGGCAAATTCCTTAATCCAGAGTGTTGGGCTTAACATGTGAGCAAACACACTGGGCTTTCTTTGAGTATTTTTTGGTCAGGGTCTAAAATAGAAAAAAACTCTTAAAAAAAAAGATGTATTTATTTATTATGTATACAGTTCTATGCCTGCAGCCAGAGGAGGGTACCAGATCTCATTATAGATGGTTGTGAGCCAGTATGTGGTTTCTCAGGACCTCTGGAAGAACAGTCAGTGCTCTTAAACACTGAGCCAGCTCTCCAGCCCAGCAAGGTTATTCTTATTACCCATATCTTTCAGGCTTTATAAAGATTCCTAGATTCATTTTAGAAAGGCAAGTTAGAATCTGCTCTGTAGTATAATCTTAATCCCTTCAATAAAGTTTCATAGATGAGATTTTTCAGTTGTTTGAATTGTAATTCCCTTTTAACTGTAGTTTATAAATATTTCCCAGATTGGCTAATAGCTCTCTAATTACAAGCAACATGTCCCAGATGATCTGAGCACAAAACTTCAGGAAGGGGCTTGCTTCACCATTGCCTATTTAAGTTGAGATATTGTATGAGTTAAAAAAAGAAGAGATTTTGGTAGCACACATAAAGCCATACCTGGAAGCTAGAATTAAGGTTCTAAGCACAGTAGAATATAGATCCAAGCTAGATATACCTGCATGAAGAGATTGTGTGTTTACACAAAATTAAACAAAAACAGAGAGATGAGCTGAGAATGTGCCTCAGTCCCAGAGTATTTGTGTATTGGACTAAAACCCTACACCAAACCCCATTAATCAAGCCATTCTTCTCTCATTTTTTGTGAGATACCCTAACCTGGACTAACCTGAAGCGCACTGAATAGTCATTGCCCTGAATTCCTCCTGACACTTTCCATAGAGTGTGAAACTATCAGCTCCTGACACCAGGCCAAGCAGATATGCAGTGTTTTAAAAGCAGAGTGCACTAGCCAGGTATCATTGTTTAGATAGAATTTTATCAATCCCAATGATAGGCAAAAGCATGATAAGAAGGGGCTAGCCTGGGCAATATAATGAGTTCCATTCAAATACATAGCCAATTCCACTCTGCCCTCCACTGTAGGGAAAACCATATGTTAACAAGAAAATAAAACTAGAAGTTTTGATGATCTTTTCCTTGCACTAGACCCATATGAAACATTAAAAGTCCTCTTCTTTGTAGACTCCATGCACTAGTTTCTTCACCCTAGACTCACTGTTTTTTGGACATGCTCAATCAGTAGGATGGTTTTGAAACTGCTTTGAGAATAGTTATTACTCTTGGTTTAGCTTCATGTTTCAGACACAGTTTGGCTATAGGTATGCTATACTATACCTATATAGCTATAGGCTATAAGAGTATGCAGATTTTATATCTCAATACTTAAATGAGTATAATAATCACAGTGCTAAAACACAAGCCTCTAAACCCTTTGAATGCAAGCAGTACTGCCAGACATTCACAAACCTCCTCACTCTTTCCCTGGCATGCTCCATTTGTGGAAGGCAGATCATGACTATGCTGGATATATGATATTGGGACTGTTTTTTCTTGATGTACTTGAAAGGTGATCAGTATCTATTTGCCTTAAAGAGAGACTAGGCCCTGCTGCTTTTTCCCAATAGGAATGAAGTTCCAAAGAACAAGTTTTGGCATCTGGTTGGACAGTGGTTAATTTGTGTCTTTGTGGGTCCTTATGAGAGACTTATTGCTGGAAGTGAAAAGATTTTGAGATAACCAGATATAACAGTAAGATGCCTGGAGTTGTCCACTATGCTAGAACAGAAACTGTGTTTCTCAGATGGTTTATGTGGTGGGAAAGACTTGTAGATTTCCTAGAGAAAGCTAAAATATACATCTCCTTGTTGTAGAAAGTTTTGGGGGCTCTTTTTGGGCCCAGAGGTTTGGAACTTGGCTCACGGTGGCTTTTGTCTCTCAAAGAAATGAATCAGAGGCTTATATTATTTTTATACTGTTTGGCCCATGTCTCATGTTTATTATTAGCTAACTCTTTTATCTTAAATCAACTCATTTTTATTAATCTATCTGCCACGTGGCCCAACCCGTGGCTCACCTGGATTCCTTGTATGATTTTTCTTTGGGGGTCAGATGAAGACTGACTAATTCTACCCTTTTTTTTACTTGTCTGTCCTCTGATATTCCACCCACTTCTATGGCGCTCCACATAGGCCAAACCAGTTACTTTATTTACATCATACAAAGAGCATTTCTACCACATTTCTTCTTTTTTGTCTAATTAAAAAGGAAGGTTTTATTTTTTTATATAGCAAAATTATATACAACAGAACAGTTGTCAATCAAAACTTATAGTTATAATATCTAGTCTATTTGTAATTAACAAACTTAAAGAAAATATTTGATTACTTACCTTATCTTTGTGAGTCTAAAGTTTTACATATAATATATCTTTTAAAATAAAAAGAACTATATCTATAATTATTAAACCTTTAACCACATCAAAGACCACAGAAGGATATAATATTATCTAAATAAACAGGAAGTGCAAGCAACTTTCAAAGTCTAGAAAATGACAGAGATGACACCTGTCTGCCTGGACAGTCACCCAAAGTTTTTTGTAACGTTGGGGCACCATCTTTAGCTTTTATGGCTCTGGCATATCTTCTAGTGATATAGTAAATCTGTCACAGTCTATCAGTTGCTTTTCTTTGTGTCTTGAAGAATGCCTGGAATTTTTTTTTTTTTTTTTTTTTTTTGCAAAGCAGGAACTTGAAGGACCATCTCGGCTTGTTTTGTCAAAGTTTAGAGGTCACTTTTCTTTTTTTCTTTTTTTTTTTAAACTTTATTTATTTATTTATTTGCCTTGGTGTTTGCCTGGAACTGGAACTACAGACAGTTGTTAGCTGCCATGTGGGTGCTGGGAATCGAACCCTGGACCTCTGGAAGAGCAGAGGGTGCTCTTAACCGCTGAGCCATCTCTCCAGCCCCTAGAGGTCACTTTTCTATGGAACCTGTATGTTTAGCTTATACTGCATACTATCAAGCAGTCAATACCAGAACAGTTTCTTGTCTAGTGGCTAACTGTTGCCATAAAGTAAATTGTACATGAAGTTTTTTTTAATGTCTATCATTTTTTTGAAATACATTGGTGCTGCCAGAAGCAGACCTGTCTCACTGTCCAGAAAAGTCTAAGTTTTTAAAATATTTTAAATGTGATATTTTGTATGTCTTTGAAGTATTTGAAGACTATCTATTTAATTGAAATATATCTTTGTACACATATAAAAACCTAACTAACATGACTATAAGTTTGGTTATCATAGATGACTATTAATTTGTATTTTTTAATTACACATTATAATTTTAAATGAGTTACATCAGCATCATACCTTAATCAACAGTAGAAAAATCTATATAGCATAATAAAATTGACCTTAATTTTATATCAATAAACCAAAATCTACTTCCTGAATCTTTTTTTCCAGGTTTTTATTATTATTATTATTATTATTATTATTATTATTATTATATTATTATTATTATTATTATTAAAGTCACATTTTCTATCCGTGTATATTCTTATTCAAGGTCCCTTACCTCTTGAATCTTTTAGCAGGTCCCTTCTAAGGTAGCATCTTCAGGATATTCTTTCAGGCTACACCCACATTCCTGCAGTTTACAGTATAAAGCCTGCCTAGTGAAAAGGATTTGGCCATCTCTGCTTTTTAGGATCAGCCCATGATACTCTTCCCACCACTATTCAAGGAAGACTTCACTGGCAGATCCACAAATACACGGAAGGCAATAGTTGAAGTCTGCCAGTTTCTCTGCTCTCTGTAGGGGTCCTGAGAAAACCCTCTATGTGGTGACAATGCCAGCTTTTGGACGGTGTAGATGTCCTATGGATGCAGAAGTTTTGCCCTAAGTAAGATAATAGAAGGGGAATCACTGGGCTATTGTTGAGGGACATGTGGGGATAGGTTGAATGTATAAAAAGGTCAGATGACATCAGCTCCATGGTCTGTCAAAATCCATGTTGAGTCCTAATAACAATTAATATCAGGAATAAAGGTCAGTTAAAAATAGTAGTAATCATAGAAAGATGACTTACTAACTCACCACCATGCTGTTCAGGATTAAAAACTCACAAAATCAAGAATGAAAGAATGGAGGGAAAAACAGGTCTTCAGATAAACTTAGAGATAAGCTAAGGAAAAGAAACCCTGCCTGGCAAATGTAAGAGACTGCATTATAGTTGGCATTAGAAATAAAGACTACAAGAATAATTCTATGTTGCTCCCTTTCATTGAGTAGGACATGTCAACATTTCCCCTTGCAGCAGGTAGTAGCTTATAGGGCTTGACATCAGAAATGTGGGCCATGACTTCTGGGATGAATGGTGTTGAAATTAAAGGTGGAGGCTGCTCAGTTAAATTTGAGAATGACAAGCCCATGTGGGAGGTAGTTTCTTGATATTCCCTGGAGTGGCTCAGAAAGGTAGTCACTGATTTTGATCTAAGGCCCTTCTTGGTAAACACCAAGGATACTTATTGCATTGGGACAAGTAGAGTTCAGCTGGACTTCATGAGGATGATTGTATGTTCCCTGTTTATTATGAAAATTATCATGAAAGTCTTCAAAGATTTCTAAAGCAAGTACATTTAGGAACTAGAACTATACAAACACTTAACTGTTCATGCTGAGCCATATCGAATCCTGCTGCATCAAGATGAGAAATTTCCACAAACACTATTGAGTGCAGATGGACATGAGTACCAACAAGGTTTCAAATATGTTGGCAGACATAGAGGAATAGAGTGTGAATTCCTTCATTCCCAAGATATCAAAAGCTCAAATAACCTCAACATTTCGTCATGAATGGCATCTAGTATTACTTTTTTAGAGACAGGGTTTTGGTTTTTTGTTTGTTTGTTTGTTTGTTTGTTTTGTTTTTTTGTTTTTTTTTTGCCTAGCCTATCCTAGAACTAGATCTGTATATCAGGCTGTTTTCATACTCACAGCAATCCACCTGCCTCTACATTCTGAGTTCTAGTATTAAAGGCCAGCACTATCAGTACCAAGCAGCATTCTACTCTTCCACTGAGCACATGAAACAGTTGTTCAGGTAAGACAAAATAGAGAGCTGTTTCTGTAGCCATTCCACAGTAAAGCCTCCTCTGTTACATTAGAGAAGAGTGGGCACCTGAGGCTTCTGAGCCACTGAAGATTTCATAATGATGAGCTCATTAGTTATTCTCCATATGATCAATTTTCCACCTAACTGGGTCAAAAGCTAAATTTTTTAGTGCTTGATCATCTCTCAGTGGCTGAACTGTGGTAGGGGTCTTGCTGAGTACTCTCTTACTAGAAAGCAAACTGGGTGTGTTAGATGTAGTGGGTTTGAGTCTTGTATTCTCCCATGGGATGCTGTCTTCCCTGGTAGAAAAGAAACTTGACAGAGGAGAGAATCCTGAGTTGGAAAATATCCATACCTTCCCAGGCTCCCTGATAAGCTCTGTTCTAATAACTGTGAACAGGAACCAGCTTTTACTCATTTGGAACCCTATGTCAGGTCTTAACTACCCACAGTGGGAAGTATGATTTGAGCAGTTTGGGATTTAGTAGATATGAAATGGCTGACACTGGAGTGAGTGTCAGTGTTTGAATCACTGAGGACAGGAAAAAGTGCTATGTCAGGAAGGTGGGGCAGCGGTTAAGTTTTCAAAAATATGTGTTATGCTACTTTTTTGTGCCCTCCAGGCCTCATGTGCTCATCCTAGGATCTGTAACACAGTAAGGATGAGAAGCTATGCAAATGTGGTAAGACGTTATAACTAATGATGGTCATTGGTCTCATGTGGTAGTTCAAATAAAATTGGCTCCCATAAGCCCATAGGAGCTGGCACTCTCAGAGGGGTCTGGCTTTGTTGGTGTAGTTGTGGCTTGATAGAGTTTGTCTGTCCCTGTGCAGGTTAGCTTTGAGGTTTCACTACTCAATATTTGCTCAATATGATATTCAGACCACTGCCTGTTGCCCACAGGTGAAGATGTTGGAATCTCAGCTCCTTCTCCAGTACCATCTCTTCCTGCATATCCCCATATCACACCATAATTAAACAATTTACCTTAATTGTTCTGTAA